>JAKSZT010054014.1:525628-706806 GCA_026826555.1 Tolypeutes matacus
ATAGATAGATAGATAGATAGATAGATAGATAGATAGATAGATAGATAGATAGATAGATGGATGATAGATCCTTTCAGTTTTCTCTGGAGAACCTAATACAGCCACATTTTATTTTCTTAACTATTTATAGAACTTGTGTTATTTTTTCCCCAACATTTTATCATGAAAAATTTCTAACATATTGAAAAATTCCAACATTTTTTCTCTTCTTCATTATTTTCATTAATAGAGAGACCTTGGCTATGTGACTTAAGTAATCTGTGTCCATCTGTGTATCTTTCTGAACATGAAAGGAACAACTGACTCAGGAGTTTGAATTAGATGAGATATAAGTGCCTGGAAAGAAATTTTTAGGAGTAATGTTTCTACAACTTGTTGAGCTGCGTTTTTCTGTTATTTTATTTTTTTGAATTTGAAATAAAGTTATTTTAAAAAGCATGTAGTACATCAGCACTACTGCAGACTCACCGCAGTCATTCCCCACCTTACTTCCAGGCAACCATTATTCTGATATTTTTCATGCCCTGTCTTGTTGATTCTACAACTCTATACAAAAGAAATTATGCAGTACTCTTTTGAATAAGGTTTCTCTCACTTGCATAATGTTTTTGTGATTCATCCATATCACTATCAGCTGTTTGCTCCTGTTTACCGTTTAGTAGTATTCTAGTTTGGCCATTCTTCTGTTACTGAACACCTAGGCTTTTTCCTGTTTTTGCCTATTATGAATAATGCTTCAGTGAACTTTCTGTACAAGATTTCTGTTGGCATATATTTGTATTTCTCTTAGCCAATATTTGGTGTAGCCAGTCTTTTAAACCTGACCACTTTTGCTTGTGGGTAGTGTTATCTCATGGTGGTTTTCATTTGCGTTTCCCTGTTGACTAATGAATTTGAACCCCTTTTCATGTGCTTCTGGACCATTTGCATATCATGCTTTTTGAAAAATCTGTTCAGATTTTTTTCTGTACCCTTTTTGCTTGGATTGTTTTTCTTCCTATTATTAAATTGAAGGAGTTCTTTGTATATTCTTGATAAAAGCCCTTTGTCTAATATATGTTTTGCAAATATTTTTCCTTTCTGTGGCTTGCTAATTGATATTCTTAATGGCACCTTTTGATGAGAAAAAAATGTTAAAATTTTGAATAAAATCTAGTTTATCAGTTTGGTTCTTTTAGGGTTATTACTTTCTGTGTCCTGCAGGAGAAAACCATTGTCTGCTGTAGCCCCAAGTAACAAAGACGTTCTTCTATGTTTACATAGAGAAATTTTAGAGTTTTGTTTTTACATTTTTACAATGAGATGATTCACCTGGAATTAATTTCTGTATATGGTGAAAGGCAGAAGCAAAGTTTGTTCCTCCTCCTCCTCCTCCACCTCCTCCTTCTTGGCATGTTTATGCAGTTGTTTCAGCATCCTTTGTTGAAAAGATTTTCCTTTCCCTTTGAGATACTTTGGCATCAGTCAAATGATTGCAGTAGGTTGAGTCTACTTCTGGACTCCCTGTGCTAGCCCATTGGTCTATTTGTTGATCCTTCACCCAGTACCATCTTGTCTTGATTACTAAAGCTTTGCAAGAGGTCTTAAGTGTGGTAGAGTAAGTCCTTCAACTTTGTTCAACTTTTTACAAGATTACTTTGGCGATTCTAAGTCTTTTGAAATTCAATACATTTTATAATCAGCTTTTCAATTACTACAAAGCCTGTTTACAATTGGGATTGATTCAATATATAGATTCTGGGGAAAATTTACATCTTAAAATTTTGGAATTTCCAATCCATAAACATGGTATATTGCTATATTTACTTACGCCTTTTAAAAATGTCCCTCAGCAACTGTGTAATTTTCAGTGTAGAGACCTCACTTATCTTTTCTTAAATTAATTCCTAAGTATTTTATGTTTTTTATATTACTGTAAAGGAAATTGCATTTTTACTTTTTCACTTGTTTGCAAGTAATACATAAAAATACAATTGATTTTTATATCAATTTTGTTTTCTGCAACCTTGGCAAATTCACTTATTAGTCATAGTAGCTGTTTTATAGATTCCTTAGGATTTTAAACAATCATGTCATATTTGAAACGAGAGAGCTTACTTGTCTGTTGTTATGTCTTTGATTTCTTTTTCTTTCCTCATTTCACTTGTATGACTTCTAGGAGAATATGGACTAGAAAAACATTGTTTCAGGCCTTAGAGGAAAAGTATTTAATATTTGACCATTGTGATGGTTAGGCTAATGTGTCAACTTGGCCAGGTAATTGTGTCCAGGTGTTTGGTCAAGCAAGCACTAGGCTAATTGTAATACAAGAATATGTATGGACTTTGGTCACCATTGAATTTACTGCATGGATGGCTGATTACATCCGCATCAATCAGGGAGATTACATCAGCAATGGGTGATGCTTTTATCCAATCAGTTGAATGCCTTAAAAGGGGGAGTGATTTCAATATTCAGAGAGAATTTCCCAGGTCGTCTTTGGGCAGCCAACTTCTCCCAGAATCTCATCAAGTACCTTCATTGGACTTTCATCGGAGCCCCTGGTTTGCAGCCTACCTGCGGAACCTGAACTTTTGTATCCCCACGGTCACGTGAGAGACTCTTATAAAATCTCATACTATTGACAGATATCTCCTGTTGATTCTGTTTCCCGAGAGAACCCTGACTAATACAACCATTGAAAAAGATGTTGGCTATATGTTTTTCATAAATTCCCCTATTGGGTTGGAAGTTTTCTCTTCTCATCTAAATTGTTGATAGTTTTATTATAGTTGCATATTGAATTTTGTCAATTTCTTTTTCTGATTCTATTACAATATGAATAGTTGTCCTTTATTTTGTTAATATAGTGCAGCAAATTGGTTAATATACAAATTTAAAACCATTTCTGCATTCTTCAGATAAACCCAACTTGATCAAGATATATTATCTTTCATACATAGGTGGATTTGATCTGCCAACATGCTATTAAGGATTTCTGCATATAAGGTCATTAGGAATACGGATAAGACATTTTTTGCTTTTTCCCCCAATATCTTTATTAGAATTTGGTATCCATGTCATGCTGGCCTCATGAAATGTATTGAAAAATGTGCTCTCCTTTTCTATATTTTGAAATGGTTTGTGTAAGATTGGTGTAATTTCTTCCTTAAATGTCACTAATTCATTTTATGAGGACTTATCTATTTCTCCCTTTAATTCTATTTGTTCTGTTTTCAAGTATTTGAAGCTCTGTGTGTAGGCATACACATTTTATGAATATTATATCTTCCTAATGAATTCATTATTATACCATAAGAAAATGTTCCTGTTTATTTTCGGTAATTCTCTACTGTACCTAATATTAATATTTTCACTCCAATCTTACGGTGCTTGTATGCGTGGAATATATTTTTTTCCATCCATTTATCTTTATATTTCTTTATATTTGAAGTGCATCTCATATAAATATCATATAAATGTCTTGCTTTTTTACCCATTTTGAAAATCTTGGGCTCTTAATTAGTGTGTTAGTCTATTTACTTTTTACATAATTATTAACAAGGTTGAACATAGGTCTAACATTTTACTAGTGGTTTTCTCTTTCTTCCACCTCTTTTTTTCCCCTCTTTTCCTCCTGTCCTCTATCTTTTTGGGGCCATTGATTTTTTTTTTTTTTTTTAAGAATTCCATTTTTATTTATCTATTGCCTTCTTTGCTGTAGTTCTTTATGCTGCTACTTGAGTGATTGCTCTAGTGATTCCAAGAAAGGTACATGCTTAACTTTTCATAATATATTTAGAGCTAGTATTGCACTACCTTGTTTAACATGAGAACCTTAGATTTGTACAGGTCTTTCTTCATTCTGCCATCTTACCTACTATAACTGCTGTAGCTGTTACAGTACAAACATTATGAATCCCACAATACAATGTTATGATACCCACTGCAAATAATAATCTATATTTGATTAATAGGAAGATAAAAACAGATTTTTAGATTTAGCCACATATTTTATTTCCAAAGCTCTTTCTTCCTTCCTGAAGATGAAAGATTTCATCCTTCCTCTTCAGTCTGAAGTTCCTTTATCATTTCTTGCAGTGAAGTTCTACTGGTGAATAATGCTCTTAGTTTTGGTTCATTTGGTTTTTAATTTGTCTTCATTCTTGAAGGATATTTCCACAGGACATAGGATTCTGGCTTAACAGATATTTCTGTTTTCTTTTATCCTTGTAACAATGTCATTACACTCAATTCTGGCCTATATTAATTTTGATTAGATGTCAGCAGTCAATTGTATAGTCAGTGCCCTATGATATGACATTTTCCTTTGCTGCCTTAAAGATTTTCTCCTTATCCTGGTTTGCATCAATTTGACCACGATGTGTCTAGGTGTGTTGTTCTGTGAATATATCCTGTCAGGAGTCTATGAAGACTATTGAATTTGTAAATTATCTTTATACCACATTCTGCAAATTTTTTGCTGTTATTTCTTCATATATATACATATATATATAATTATTTTTTCCCCCTCCATTTTCTATCTCTTCTTCCATTGTACATGTCATAACCTCTGGTCATATGTCTCAGAGATTACTGAGGCTCTGTTTCCTTTTTTTAAAAAAAATGATTTTCCTTCTTTTCTTCAGGATGGATAATTTCTAAAATGGTCTGGTTTCAAGTTCACTTACTCTTTCTTCACATATCTCTGACATGTGGCTAATTCCATCCATTAACATTTTAGTATATATTTTTCAGTTCTAGAATATTCATTTGATTGTATTTTGTAGTCGTCTCTGCTGAATTTCCATATCTTATTGTTCAGTCTGAGCATATTTCCTTTTAATTCCTTTTTCTTTAATTCATAATAGCCAATTTAAAATCCTTGTATGTTATTCCAACTTCTGGTTCATCTCAGAATAATTCTCCATTGATTACATATATATACGTGCTTGAATGTAGATCACTTTTCCTGTACTATTTTATGTGTATTAAGTTTGGATTGTATCCTAAACATTGTGAATGGCATGTTGAAGAGACTTGGGTTCTGTTATATTCCTCTGAGGAGTTTGCTTATTGATTGATTAATTTATTGATTATAGGTAGGCAACTCAGCTGGACTCAACCTCTGAATCAGGCCTCTCCTATAGCAGACACAAACTTCAGTTATTTTAGCTTCAGCTGTGCTGTGAGGATTTTGCCTTGTTTATTTCAGGAGTCACCCTGATGTTTGTGCAGAGTTTATATGTAGAATTCAGAGTTCCCTCTCTGTGTTTCTCTCTTTCCAGGATTTCCCCTTCATATTCCAACTGCCATGGTGGCCTGAAATTTTTTCCTATGGTGGTTCAATCTAGGAAAACTGCAGATTTCTTTCTGAACTTTAGCCATCCCACCTGGAGATGACCAGATTCTTTCCTAAGACCAAAATCCATAAAAACACATAACTCATTCAGGTTCTCTTCCCTTCTTCCAAATGTTGACTTCAACCCAGTTTGTGCTTCATTTCAATCACTCTTCAGTGCCTTCAGGTAGTTGTTTTGTATATTTTCCAGAGCTTATGGTGTTTCTATGAGACGATTGGCCAGCAGCATTGACTCCATCATCACTATAAGTGAAACCTTATTACCCCATCAGAAAGATGAAGTAATAGGCACACAGAGTGAATAACTTTCTTAAGGCTTGCCCTTCCAACAGGATAATTTTTATTGCAAAAGACAATGAATCTCAGTTTGATAGGAAATATGTCTGAGCTACTTATGAGGAATCCTTTGTTGCACTGGCCTAATCCAGACCAAAGAGTATCTTCATTACCACCGTTCAAACTAGCACACTAGGACAGACCACACTTGGACTCTGTGGCTGTGTAACACACCATGATAAACCACCCACCATGAGTTTCCATGGAGTTCTTTTTGTTGGCAGCATGAGAGTTATGAGAAATGGGGAGTGGGGAGCGAGCAATGTGTTAGCACATTGACTGTTCAAATATGGAGCCTGACAATTAAAAGGGGACTCCTAGTTTTAAGATGTTTCACTCTCTAAAGTTAGGTAAAAGCCAGCTCATAATATAATATGTTCCCAGTGGGCTTAGAGAGATCAACCTCTTCTTTTATATAGCAGTAACTCCCAAAGTGGGAGGGAAGGAAAATCTTTGGAGGGTAGCAATGAGCCAATGTTTTAAATTTATATTTTAAGCTCCATAAAAGATTCCAGGTTGATGGGGATAAAGAAGATACAGTGATTTTTAACTATGATATAATTCCTAAGGAATTCATATCAGAAACGGGGGTTGGGAAAGAAACATTAAATATTAATGTTTACCAAAAGGGAGCATAAGTGTTAAAAGATTGAGAGACCTGAATTAGACACTGAGCTTAATGACACTATGGAATTTACCTGTTTTATCACTATATCTCCAATATACATAAAAAATAAATGAATATCAAGGTAATAAGCATAAAAAATATGCCCCCAATTCTAAAATATTTGGCAAGTTCAGAAAAACCACATAAACTAGCATCAAATTTGTTGCCAAAAACAAATACAAAAAGAAAAACAACCAAACAAGAAACAAGAAGAAAAAGTGAACAAACATAAAACTTACTAAAGGGAATAAATCCTCTTTTAAAAATATTCAAAGGCAGCAAGTAGGAATACATGAAGCTATTTCAGGGTATGGAAATGGTTAGGATAAAGAGCTAAGTGTTTACACTGGGGAACACTGATGTTTATTTATATAACATTCTGAATAAAAAAGTACTGGGAACACATTTAAGACTTCTGTTTCAGTTTGACCACTAGCACCTTATAAATACAGAAGTCAACACTTCAGAAAGGCCTCCTCTGACTGGACATTCTCAAAGTGTTCTCAGATATATTAAGAACCATGAAATAAAAAACTTAGTGACCTACATTAAAGGCATTCTCATTTCATATATCTTAGATCCGTAAATAGTATGTTAATGTAAATTACCATTACGCAGAATTGCACGAGGTACACAGCAAAGAACCTTCAGCCTGTTAGATTTTGTTGCGGCACCTTGAGGAAGCTATGCTAGAAGTGGGGTAATCCTCCGAGAGACACTCGCAGGGGTGTACCTGCCACCCTGCCCCAGCTCTGCCAGAGCTGGTCACGCCGCCAGCTCTTCTCTCTTGCCCCTTTGCCTCTCTACAGTGAGCCCCGTAATTTGACTTTCCCTTTATTCTTACCTGCAGTCAAAATGTAAGTGCTTTTAACCTAACATTTATCTTTTCTCTGGCCCACTGGTGTCCTGTAACAAACTCTCAAAACTTCTCCTTTTCTTCTGTTTCAGAGGCAAACTATGTCCCGAAAGTTTTGCTTTTATTATTTTTGCTATTATTATCATCATCTTACTACTGATAGTTATAAATAATTCTAGTCAAGGAAAAATAGTCAACGCAGAGGGCATTTATACAGTCCTGAGACCATTTTCCAGGTATTCTTCGAACAGGACCAGAGCCAGGGCCCACCTTGTTCCACAGGTGTTAGGTCCACCTCAACGGTGTCAAATTCATCATCATCTTACCTAATTTCTTGAGTGCAAATCACAGATACCATTTCCTTTTAGAAAAAAGCTATATCCTAGCTAAATGATTCTAATAAGCACATATAGGTATGTTAATTGCAAGTTTGATGGGAGGTAAATGGTTTTTGAAATATTATAAATATAAGATTATACTCGTTTAAGGCCTTCTATGGACTACAAGGTGGCTTCATGCTGCATGATTTAGACTACCTTGCATTTTTACACATCTGACACTAAATTAAAATTGAAATATTCTTTTACTTTACTGTAACGTATTCTTTCTAATTCTGCAAGTCTCACCTAAGACATTACCTCTTCAAGGATACTCTCCTTAAGCACTTGCTATACACTTGCTATATGGTAACACTTTCATTTCAGTAGTCCATCAGAGTCTAACTAATGTTTAGAATGTGAAATAGTCAATGCGAATAGAGAGGATAACAGCATCCCCACCATGTACCCACGGGAAATAGAATAATTCTCTAAACAAATTAATGAGAAAAGACTAGGGTATCATGAGATGTTGATACACTGAGAGATGCTATTATACAAAAAAAAGTTACCTTTTTAGTAAAGATAAATCGATTCAGATAACCAGGCTTGCAAAGAAACTCACCTAAAAATAGTTTGCCAACTTCAAATGTGTTTGCTAGCCCTCCTTGTTAAGCAATATCTGTATAATATCTGGGGATGTGCTCAGAATAAACCTCGCAGCTAGGATGGCCTCTGACGATGGCCTTGATGGGAGGCAGCTTAATAAAACAGCTCAGTTTCTGGTTCACTGTATAAGCTGAGTGACCTTTAGCAAATTACTCAAATTATCCATGTTTTGGCTCCATATTCTGCAAAGTGTGAATATCACAGTTTTGTGCATTTAAAACAAAATAATATGTTAAATAATATTGCTTTGGACACTGCGTGGCATATGACAAGTCCTGAAAAATGGTAACCATTATTGTTACTTACCCAAGAAACCTGGGAATTCTTGGAGCATATTACCAGCTCTTACAACAAGGGATCCTAAGAAGGACTCATATTTTGGATAACCCATTTCACCTAACCTATCTTTTATGTCACTGTCCTGTTGATTCCAAAAATAAACCTGGAAACGCAGATGCGAGAGGGAGGATTGGGAGGCATTTGCCGTCTGTAATTAATGGGCTTGCTTCTGCCCACGAACACACAGGAACATCTCTGGGGTGAACATGAATATGGTTTCCAGACACCTCATCCCTCTCCCAAGGGCTCCTAAACTGAGGCTGCAGATTTAGCATGGAGCCATCTATGGCCGTGCTGTGACAGCCCTGTTACTGCCACCGCCTCCTGGGAGGGGCTGTGTGCAGCACAGCCAGCCAGAAAGAAAACATTTTGGCTCCACTTCAGTGGGGGCTGGGAGTAGGGTTGGCAGAGGAAGCCCAAACAACGAAACTTCTGGCGAAGCAGTCTAAAACCCAGAACAAATCCACACCATTCTCAGAGGTTCAATTTTCAAATATTCCTGCCCAAACGGTACTTCTTTGCTGCTTTAGTAAACAGAAAGAGAATATACACAACACAAAAACAGGCTCCACATTTCTTAATTCTTAAAAAGCCACAATGTTATGTTAGAGGTAATTCACTTAAAATATAACAATGTTGTTTTCCTAGAGATTTTGATTAAATATAGTAATACTTTATGAGTATTAATGTTAAAACATTTTGGTAAAGAAGGTCCATGGTAGATATTCAATTGTAAAAATACAATTTAAATTAAAATTTTTATCTGATCCATAGTTGAATACTTAGAAGTTGACCCCATTCCAAAAGTATGTGTATAAAATGAATAGCTTTATCAAAGGTATGCACGGCAACAGAATCTCTATTCGTTTGACTAAGATATTTAAAATATTTAAATTTAAAATAAGAGATAATCATTAAATCAACAAAACAAGAGCAGGAAATTAACTTAAAGAATGAATGCAGGAACTTCTGGGGAAGATGGCGGAGTAGAGCTCCAAGCCCCAGGCCCTGGTCCTTCTGTCAAAACAACTATTAAACAGGCAAGAACTATCTGAAACAACTATTTTCAAACTCCAGAGGCCAGGGAAGAGCTTGAGGAAAAGGCTGAGAAATTACAGTAATGAAGTGAAAATTGCTCTCTACCCACAGTAGCTACCAGAGACCATTCACCATTTTTGTGACAGAGCACCTTGGGGTCCAGTCCCTGGCTAACTGCTGACTGAGAGGGACATAAACATCCACTTCCCCAATAACAGGGCTGTTCATAGCTGATCACTGATCAAGGCTTTTGATCAGTGAATTTGGATCACTGGATCCTGGCTCTAAGGGCAGCTATTTTTTTCAACCCTCCCCAGACAGGGGCAGAGGCAGTATAGACTTAAAGATACAGGGCTTCCTCAGGGCTGTAGGGCAAACTTAGCTGAAGGGCTGCATTTCCTGGATAGGTCAGGAAAACTCAGCTTTGGGGAGCCATTGGAAAAGTTGTTGGTGCCTTCCTGACCTGACTTTGGCCAGTCTGGTCTCCCCTTATTGGTTCCTGTCCTGGATTTGTCTGGGAAAGACAGAATTGGGAAAGTCCTCACCAGGGTGACCCTTCTCCCAGAAATCTACCCTTCAGGTAAAAGCTGCACAAGACAAGGAAAGGAGTATGAAAAACTATAGAGGCAAACAGTCTAGAACAAAGGTCTACCAGCTTCATATACCCAGGAGACCAGGAGAGAGAGGTGTGTCCCCTGGGAAATAGAGGGGACAACCAAACTCTTGTAAACAGGGGGATTCCAAAATAACTAACAAGCAAAGTCCAGGACAAGACAGAGGTCCAATAAGCAGGGAAAATCCTGCACAGTGCATTTGCCTTTGGCAGAGCTTCTTGATAGAAGAACTGAAGCTCAAGAAAATCTCTGACTTATCACCACCTGGTAACAAAACCAAGAAATAAATAACTCAGGGTATAAACCCTAGTGTTAACATTTTAATATATTAAAATGTACAGTGTGCAACAAAAAGAGTACAAGAGAAACAAGGAAACAGGAAATGATGGCCCATCCAAAGGAAGAGGATAAAAATCCAGAAAACACCAATGAAGAAGACAAGAATGTGGACATACCAAACAAAGCCTTTAAAAATGATTTTAAAAATGCTTTAAGGAGATGATAGAAAATTCAGAGAAATAACTACACGATATCAGAAAAACAATGAAAGAACAATATGAGAGCCTAAGTAAGGAAATAAATTTTTAAAAAGGAGCCAAACAGAACTGCTGGAGTTGAAGACCAAAGAAAAAACTGAAATGAAAAATGCCCAGGAGGGTTTAAAGAGCAGATTGGGGCTGGCAGAAGAAAGAATCAGTGAACTTGAAGACAAGACATTTGAAATGAGTCAGGTTGAGGAGCAGAAAGAAAAAAGAAATACTGAAAGTGAAAATAGCCTAAGCCAGCTAAGGGGCACCACCAGGCACACCAATATAGGTATTATGTGAGTCCACAAGGAGAAGAAAGAGAGAAGGGGGAAAAGGAATAGTCAAAGACGGAGAAGTTGCCAAACTTAGAAGTAGATGTGAATATGTTTATTCAAGAAGCTCAGAGAACACAAAACAGGATAAACAGGAAGAAAAATACACTCTGCCATGTTCTGATTAAAAATATACCATTCAAGTAGTAAACAAAAGAGAGTTGGGTGGCTATACAAATATCAGACAAAACAGACTTTTTAAGTAAAAAACTGTTATGAGGGACAAAGATGATCATTATATACTGATGAATGGGGACAATTCAATAGGAAGATGTAATGATTATAAACATATATGCACCTAATAGCAGAGCCCCAAAATATATGAAGCAAATACTGAAAGACTTGAAGGGAGAAATTGACTGTTCTATACTAAAAGCAGGAGGCTTTAACACACCACTCTCAATAATGGATAGAACATCTAGTCAGATGATCAATAAAGAAATACAAGACTTTAAAAATACTCTAAACCAACTAGAGCTAACAGATATATATAAAACACTGCAGCCAACAACAACAAAAAATAATGCACATTCTTCTCTAGAGCACAACGGATCATTCTCCAGTATATAACATATGTTGTATACCATATGCATACCATATACCATATATTTTGAGACAAAACCAGTCTCAAAAAATTAAAAGAATATATTGAAATCACACAATGTATATTCTCTGAACACAATGGCAGGAAAAAGAAATAAAAGGCATTTAAATTGGAAAGGAAGAAGTAAAAATTTTCCTATTTGCTGAGGACACAATTCTATATACAGAAAATTCTGAAAAATCCATGACAAAGCTCCTTGAGCTAATAAATGAATTTAGCAAAGTGGCGCAGTACAAGATCAACACTGAAAAATTACTAATATGCAAATAATGAACAATCAGAAGAAGAAATCAAGAAAAAAAATTCCATTTACAAGAGCAACCTAAAGAATCAAATATCTAGGAATAAACCTAGCCAAAGATGTAAAGGACTTGTACATAGAAAACTACAAAACATTGATAAAAAGAAATTAAAGAAGACCTAAATAAATGGCAGGAGATTCCCTATTCATAGATTAGAAAACTAAATGTCATGAAGATGTCAATACTACCCAAAACAACGTATAGATTCAATGCAATTCCAATGAAATTTACAACAACCTTCTTTGCAAAATCCAGAAGCCAAACATCAAATTTATATAGAAAGATAAGGGGCCCTAAATAGCTAAAATCATCTTGAAAAAGAAGAATGAAGTTGGAGGACTCACACTTACTGATCTTAAAACTTATTACAAAGTCAGAGTAATCCAAACAGCATGGTACTGGCACAAGGACAGACATACAGATCAATCAAATAGAATTAAGAGCTCAGATATCACACCTCACATTAATGACCAACTGATTTTAGCAAGGTATCAAAAACCACTCAATTGGGAAAGAATAGTCTCTTCAACAAATGGTGCTGGGAACACCGGGTCTCCAACTTGCATGAAAAATGAGGACCCCTACTTCACACCATATCAAAAATCAACTCAAAATGGATCAAAGAACTAAATATAGGGGCCAGAACTATCAAACTGCTAGAAGGAAACATAGGGAAGCATGCTCAGGACCTGTGTTAGGCAATGTTGTCTAAGATTTTACACCCAAAGCACAAGCAACAAAAGGAAAAGTAGATAAATGGGATCTCACCAAAATTAAAACCTTTAGTTGCTCAAAGGACTTTATCATGAAATTGAAAAGACAACCTACACAATGGGAGAAAATATTTGGAAACCACATCTGATAAAGTATTAATAGCAAGTATATATAAAGAAATCAATTTAACAGCAAAAAGACAAAGAATTCAATTTAAAAATGGGCAAAAGAGTTGAACAGACATCTCTCTACAGAGGATATGCAAATGGCGAAAAGCACATGAAAAGATGCTCAACATCATTAGCTGTCAGGGAAATGCGAATCAAAACCACAATGAGATACCATTTTACACCCACTGGAATGGCTACTATTGGAAAAAAAAAAAAAAAAAACCAGAAAATTACAAGTGTTAGGATATGGAGAAACAGGAACACTCATTCATTCTTGGTGGTAATGTAAAATGGTGTAGTCAATGTGGAAGACAGTTTGACAGTCCCTCAGAAAGTTCAGCACAGAATTACCATATGACACAACAACATCACTTCGAAGTATATACCCAAAATAATTGAATGCGGGGACTTGAACAGATATTTGCACACTGATGTTCACGGTGGCCCAAGTCCTGCTACCACTTTCATCCAGATCTCCTGTTTGCTGCTGTTCTCATGGAAAAGATAGCTGGCCTAAACTTTGCTCTGAAAGTGGTGTCACCTTTAAACCCTCCTCTGTGGCTCACCTCTCCTCCACATTTTCTCTTTTCCCTGAAACAGATCCTGTGAGGACTAGTATTTGGCCTTAGTATAGTAATTCCCAAAAGAAGCTCCAGGCTGGGTTTGGGGGATAGATTTTTGAAAGAGTAATATTTACAGTGACAGACAAAATAAGGTTATTTGCCATGTTCACCTTTAGCAATTACGAGAAGTATAATATCTTCACACCGTGTGTGCTTAACTGAACTGGAAAGAAATGATACAAAAGTTAAATGGTGACTTAGCCCAACTTCCACAGCAAGTTAATGGTGACGTAGCCCAGCTCCCACAGCAGAGGCACTTGTCTGAGGATTTGGAGATAAATGGGGAAAAAATTCCAAAAAATAAAACACAGTTTTTGTTCTCTTTGGTAGAGAAAAAGCAAAGAAACTAACAAAACCTCATAAGTCATTCTTTCAGTTATGAACACAATGCTGAGCAAAATTACTTTCCATAGATAGAAACTATGGAAAGTTTTGGCTAAAACAAGAAAATGATTCATATAGTGCATATCTTCATATAGTACATACCTTACCTACACTATACGAATAGTGCAAGATATTGCTTCTGATTTTTGTAATAAATCTAATAATATAGACTAAGCCTATTCTGGTAGAATCAATAGGCAGCACATGACAAGGAAAGTGTCTCTGGTACAATGTAAGACTGAAGGCCAAGTGTTTAATAATGAAAGAGCACTTCCAGCAGCCAAGGACAGATGTCTGCTGCTCTCCTATGTCATGATTTTAAAACATAAAATAAATGGCATCACAGAATTACTCCAAAAAGACTAAGTTGAAATAATACTTTCATATTTTTTAAAGAATTGTGGCAAATACAATTGAGATTTAAAAGAAAGTTTCCAGAAGCCACATTGAAAAAGGAAGAGTGAAATTCTATGGCAGAGTATTAAAAACCTTTAGCTACCACGTCATGGTTTTATATTCTAAACCGACTCACATTTTTTATGCCTTGGCATCTCATCAGCTGGAACTTATTATCTTTTTTTTCCTTCTGCCTTTCTTCATCTCATCTTCATTTTCCCTGCCTTCTGTTGCTCCTACTCATGGTTCAGAACTAACAAGGCACTGCTGCACCTTCTTGTGATGTACTGTATCAGGAGGATGTGCCCTATTCTCTGTTCTCGCTGCCCCTAGTTTTATAGAGGTCTAAATGGCCATGGTTGCATCAGATGCTACAGCAGAAACGTGCTAGGCTACGCTACATTTATTCCAACAAAACCACAGAACACTAAGTATTCAGGCTGGTTTAAGTTTTTTATGGTGATGTTTTACTCAGAGATCCAGTCAAAAAAGCAAGGAACTAAGAGCTTTGACCTAAGTGTCTGTGTTTTCCTTGGGTCCCTGAAAAATGTGTGACTGACAGAGATTGCCATCACAGCCCCTCAATGCATCACCAATACGATCCGATTTGGAATTTGACCTTATAGGGAAAAGCTTAAATCAAATTTTCTAGCAGATGCTGTATGGTTATACCTCCAGTGATGGAAGAGTTGTGTGAATTTAAGCAAGTCATTTAACTGATCAGTTTCTTATTTCATAAAACCAATGACATTGGTGTAGACGATATCTAAGTATTTAGGATTGAAGTGTGTCCCCCCAAAAAGGTGTGTTGAAGACCTAACCTCTGGTATCTGCGAATGTGACCTTTTTTGGGAATAGGGTCCATGTAGGTGGAGATGGCTAAATTAAAATGACATCATAATGGAGTAGGGTGGGCCTTTAATCCAATATGACTGGTGCCCTTAAAAGAAGAGGAGACACAGACTCAGGGGAGAAGGCCATGTGATGACAGAGGCAGAGACTGGAGTGCAGTCACTGCAAGCCAAGGACGCCAAGGACGGCCAGCAAAGCTCCAGGAGCTGGAGGAGGCAAGGAAGCATTCCCTCCTCCGGTTTCAGAGGAAGCGTGACCCTACCAACAGCTTCCAGACCCGTGAGACAGTAAACTTCCATTGTTTTCAGCCCCCCAGTTTGGGGTACTTTGTTATGGCAGCCCCATGAAATGAAGAGACTGGGGCTTTTTCTACCTCCAAGACTAGCAATGGTTCTATGAATCTTTGCCTATAAAAAAGCAAAATGAACTTTCCTACGGGTCTACGAATAGAGGAAGGAAACAGTGCAGCTAACCCCACCGATGACCCTCAGTCACCTCCTTTGAGTCAGTAGCTTTAATCTTTGATTCTCCTAGGACAGATAACTAATCTTTCCTTTCTTTTTAGATCGGAGTGATTAACCGTTTCAACTACGGGTTTGGCGTTTGGGACTCAAGGCCACCCACAGCCAAGCGCAGGACTGCTATGACAAACAGCCCACACTCGAGCTGTGGACGCTGGATGCCCAGAATCAAGGTCTCCATGGGCCACGCTCCCCCAGCCCCCTGGGCTGGCCGCATTCTGCAGGCTCCTTGCTGGCAACACTTGGGGTTTCATGCTGGCACCTCTGCCTGTCAAAGCAGCTCTCTGGGTTCTGGCTTCTGTTTCTGTGTCCAGTGCCCTTTGCTTATAGGGACTTCAACCTTACTGGATTAAGGACCACCCTGACTCAATTTGGTCTTATCTAAATAGGATCTTTGAAGATGCTACTTACACAAACGTCTCCACCCTAGTTAATAATCACGTCTTCAAATGTCCTGTTTACTAATGGGTTCACCCCCACAGGATGGCAATTGGGACTTTAACATTTATGTCAATCATGGGGTGCAGGATTCAATCCCCAACATCACCTCAGAGGCAGAAGTTCCAGTGCCATGATCAGGCAAGTTGATAAATAGAAAAACCAAGCTTCAAGAATGTTGGCCATTCCAAGTGGGTTGTTGACCAAAAAAAAAAAAGAGAAATACTAAGGAGGCAGCAAATTGAAGAAGTCTATTAATGAAAAAGCCTGGTTCAATGCCTGGCAAGACCTATGGTGAACTTGTTTGGGGTTGGCGTTCCTTTTGGCATGTTTTTCAGGAATGCTGGCTCATGACCTTCCACAGTTTAAAATAACTAATTATGTCTTTAGTGCCTATCTAATTAAGTCCATATGATTTGTCATAGAGTAAATAAGTTTTCCACCATCGGGCCCCTGAGCTTTTGGTAACTGGCACCTGCAAGACAGTGCCGCTCCCACGAGCGGGCCAAGGGCCACCCACTTGTAGCAGATGCAGCCCCCTGGGCGTTTGGGCACTCGCAGCTTTCTGTGTGTGCGCGTGCAGTCTCTTCTACCACGCAGACTTAGTTTTGTGGTGCGCTCTTCTGTGGAGCCCACCCGCCCGCCTTGGCATCCAGGAGCTGTCTCTTTTTCAGTGCTAATGACTCTCTGTGCACATCACTCATGGCATTGGACTGGGTGTGCCCTCTTCCACGTCTGCTCCTCCATGAGATAACATGCTCCTGCGAGATGCACTCTCATCTGTGGCTGGTAAGCAGCAACGCAGCTGACGGTTTAGTAGCACACTGCCGTCAAAGCTCTATCATATTCATATTCTCCATGACAAAAGCCTCCGGATAGACACTGCAGGATTTATTAGCCCAACTTAATTGGAAAGGATGGGAGCTTCACAGATGTTAACGGAGATTCACATCCAGTCTATTGCATCGTGGCAGACTCAACGAGAAAAATACATTCTTCACACACACATACTAAAAGAAGCTATGCAGTTAGGGGAAAAAAGATCTTTTCTAGAACAGTTGTCAGTCAGATATAATTGAGTTAAAATTCACCTTGATCGTCAATTGTGTTGTGAAGAGAAATGGTTAATATCTCTGATTTAATGAGAAAACTCTAAACTCCTTTTTTTCATCTCCACGAAGTAGGAAATTCCAGCTCTGGCAATAGCGACATCAAACACATGCCGTTTACGGTGCTGAATTATCTCCTTTCCAGGTAGCAAAAGTCATGGCGATGCGTTAACACCACCAATCCTGGAATTTGTTTTCATTTCCAATGAAAAATTCCACCATTAAACTCTAGAACCCCCTGTAAGTGTGATTAGGAGCTCAGAGAGGTGATGTTGGTTATTTAATTCGGGTGACATAATTTCCATTGCTAGAGAGAAATGATAAAAAAAAGAAAGGGATCTCACCACGATAATTGCTATATCGACCTTAGGCCAACACTATTTACAGTCCATTAACTTTCTTTTAAATTTATCTTACTATAGGGTAATGAAGAGAGAAACCACGATTAAACTACACCAAAAGTGAAAGACCGAAAAGTCAAATATCAGAGCCCAAGACAAAGGAAAAATATTAATATTTTATAAAGTCACATGGCCGTGACAATGGGGAGCTAAGCTGGTTATGAAATAAATGCTGCTGGGATAAAGACATATTAATAAAAGGAAAACTTTGATTTTGAGCTCTCATCACATACTACATTAAGTGCCAAATGAACAAGAAGTGAATTATTTCTAATAATCAGACCACCAAATATTTAAAACAGAAGCCAGAATGTTGCCCTCTCTTAAAGAAACACATGCAATTATTTAATGGAAAAGGAGAATAACAGGAGGAAAGGAAGGTCTTCCCTTGTTAAGATGGACGAAGCCTGACTAGGAGAGAGAGACAGAGAGACTGAGAGAGGCAGACACAGAGACAGAGAGAGGTTAAGATTGATTGGTTTACCCTTCCAAAATTTGATGAGTCAGATCCATGTCCGAATTGTTTTTGTGTTTCCAGGGTCTGGCATAGTGAACTGTATTTGACAGGAACTCACTAGATGATTGCTGAAAATGCGTGTTGGATAAATATAGCAAAGAAACAATTATAGAAATATTAGATACTTCTGTACAATGAGAAACAAAAATCTAAGATTAGAAGGGGAATTAGGAAATAGCAGTAATAAATAGGATGGGTGGTGTTGGAATACCTAAAATGCATAAAGAACTAAACTCATTAACAAAACCAAGGTCCTAACAGACAAGAATTCCCAGGTTTAAACAATATGGATTATGAAACAAACAAACAAACAAAAAAACCTTTGAAATGAAGTCAACTTCATTGGTCACAAAGAAAAAAAAGACAAATTCCTGAGGTATCAGTTTTTAGCTATCACTTTAGGAAAAAAAAATTAAGCAGATGTTATATCAATTGCAGACAAGTTTGCTGAACTTGAAACAACAGAAACCAGGGAAGAGTTTTAGAAGATAATTCTATTTGTTCTAAGGGAATAATTCAGAGAACATCAGCAACAACTCCTGCCTTCGAAGTCCAAAGATAGTACAGCAGCAAAACTTTTAAAAACCAAAGCCTATAGCAATAAAAATGACAAATATAAACCATTTGCATATATACAAAAATGTCTAAACTCTTGTCCAAAAAGTAGTGAGTAAATTATATGTATATCATGATTACCACTAGGATAAAGCAATGTCAACAGATGGAAAAAGAAATTTAAATATGGGCTAAGTGATAGAATTATTAATTTAATCTATTTCAAGTCATTTAAGAAAAAAAGTTTACAATAAAACATCATTTAAGACTGAAACACTTTCTTAAAATACTGAACCACAGAGAAAAGTTAGTATAAACTTAGCTATTTTTATATATTTTTCCAAGACTAAAAATATTATGATACTTTGAAAGTTCCAAACACATGCTGCAACATTAGTGGCAAAATCTTAGAACATCAGACAAGGCACGCAGTGACCAAGGTCCTCATTTTTCATTGAGCAACAAAGATCCCACATGGACCCACCTAGCTCCTGACTTGGGGAGAACTAGTTCCTCAATCCAGCACCTCCTTCTGTATCTCCTGCAGATTCCCCATCTACAAAGCGGGGCTAGTTTCTGCAAGCTCACTTAGTATGAAGGATATGGAACTGGAGCTGTTGAGGGACTCAGAAGGAGCACCCCTTTCTCGTAATGCTGTAGGGGGGAGCTGCACCCTAAAAGGCCCTTGAAGATCAACTTTGGGATTGTGCTGCCCCACCTGAGCTTCCTTCTCTTCTGAGCCCACATTCTCTTTCTTTGAGGTACTCTGAGAAATTGCTTCCCCTATGCCAGGACAAAAATATCTTTTCACAGAGAATGTTTTTCTCATTAGAAACATAGACATTTTATAGATGTAATGCATTTGGAGACAACTAAGTTAGGTTTCTCAAAGCATGCTTCTAAGAACTGGAGAGGGTGAGAGGTGTTAAATGGAAAAGGGTTCAAGGTCAAAAACTTTTGGGAAAAGCTGGGCTGGTCAGGACTCTGTGCCTTAGGCCTTCCAGAGCTGTTAGTTCTCAACTGGTAATGGGGTTGTGTAGGGGAACAGAGTACATAGCATCCCCCCAAACCATGTGGACAAAAGGCCTTTTTTCCATGGAGTGTGCTGGAGGACTTGGGCCTGTTTGGGAGACACTGGTCTATGCTGCTACGTATCCCGGCAACCTCTGCGCCCTGCACTGAAACAGGCTTGTAATCATTTTTATTTGTGGCTCAGCAGGATGAGTATGGCTTTGACCGTTTGGAAGTTTGCATCCTGTCATGCAAACTTAGGAAGCAAATAGATGTTGGAGAAAATAAGCAGCTCAAGATAGCATTTGAGCTTTAATCTTTTCTCTAAATAAAGTGGGTGCCATAAAGAATTGATCATAACCAAAAGAGTCCACAAGTTTTGTGATTATTTCAGAACAAAAGAAAGATAAGTTTTATGATAATGCCACAATTCTGCATTTATTCCTCTGGGCTTGAAAAGAAGCCAAAAGCATTTAAAAAAAAAATTTTTTTTAATAATTTATTGAAGTATCTCATTCATACATGAACATAGATAAACTATAAGTGTTCAGTAAACATTGTGAACTTACAAAACAAACATGCATAACATCATACGGGGCTCCCACACATCACCCTCCCCTACAAATACTTTGCATTGTTGTGAAACATCTGTTAACAAATTATGAAAGAGCATGTCAAAGTTTTGATAAACATCTTAAGAGTTGCCCAGAGGTTCGTTTATGTGTGCTTTGAAAGGTTCTCAAGCAGTGTTCAGTGAATTCACAATTAGCTTCCAGGTCAAAAGACCTGGCCTAAGGGAACCAGGAGAGAAGAAAGGGGTGGCCTGTCGCCTCCATCCAGGAAGCCGTGCAGCCCCTGCGCAGCCCGTTCCTTCAGGCCTGCCCCGCCTGAGTCAGCTCACTTCCTCCTGGTTTTCACGTGGAAAAATCTGAACTGTGGCGATTTTTCCACATGAAAAACCAGGAGGAAATTCTACCGGTTCAAAACTTAGACGTCTGTAAAGGCTCGCTGCTGCACTGCTATGACGGCCGTGTCTCAGGAAGGAGAGGCGCTGGATCCATGGACAGTCCTACTTCTAAATCCTTTTTAGAAAACAAGTGATTGAGTAAGTAACCAAAACCACTACGTTCAGCTAGAGAAAAGCATCTTGAAAAGGCTTACAAAGACTTTGTTCTCAAGCAGGGGCTCTTAAACTTTTTTGTTCCACGAACCCCTTTGCCAGGCAGGTAAAAATCACGGACTCCTTACTCACGCCACACTACACTGTGTTATATAATAAATAGATCACACCTGCACTAACACGTCCCCACAAGAGGAATGTGTTTTCGAATTTCAATTCAAGCTCATGGATGCCTTGTTAAGAACCCCTGCTCTAAAGGTTTTAAGACTTTGACTTACAGGATTAATCTTTTTAAAAAGATCTATTTCCTAAAATTGATTTTCAAATCAAATAGGAATATGGCCATAAGCATCAAATACAATCAGAATTAGTCTGAGTATATAATTTCAAGAAAGAGCCATCTTTCTGCATAGGATGTGCTTGGGACTGCATTCATGGGAAAAGCAAGAGGAGTCTTTATTTAACCAACTGAAACTCCCAGCCTCCTTGATCAGTTAGCCAATCAACAAACGTTTATTGATCACAAACAATGGGAAAGTGCTATGGAGATACAAAGTTGGAAACACAAGGGCCCTTATTCCACACAACCTTTACAACATGAAGGGAACGGTGTAGACCAAAATCTAAAATTTAAGGTGACAATCGAAACCACACGCCACTAGAGGAAGCACGGAATTCCCTCAAAAGCTCTGAAGCCCTCCTATCCTTGTTTACAACGAGCCTGTGTTGTGTTTTTCACACTGGCATGAGGTGCGTCCTCTCAAAAGGATGTGCTGCTTTTAGTGAGGATTGTATAAAGTTGTTGTATGAGTCAGCCAAAGGGGTGCTGACGCAGAGTACCAGAAATCTGCTGGCTTTTATAAAGGGTCTTCATTTGAGGTAAAAGCTTACAGCTACAAGGCCCTAAAGAGTCCAACTCCAGGTTACTGTCTCACCAAAGTCAGTTGCCACATGTTGTAGCAATATGGCCGCTGAGCTCTGCGAGGTTCAGCCTCCCCTCCGGCTTCCCCTCTCTCAGCCGAGGCTGGCACAGGGCTTGACTCTCAGGGCTTCCTCTCTCTCCTGGCATAGGGCTCCTTTCTTTTTGGGTTTCTATATCAGTCTCAATTGTTCTGTTCTTTTCCCAAGGTCAGTTGCAAATTATCAGGCGAATGGCTCATCTGTCCCCAGGCCCCAAGATAAAAAATGGCAGAGCTCTCTCTCTTCCGGCGTGTCTTCTTGAGTGAGTGTCTGTTTATATCAGCCCACCAAGGGGGCAGGGACCCAACCTGAGTCACGCCTTACTGACGTGGCCGAATCAAAGCCCTCATCTCAACACATATTTTAATCATGGGCCCCTCAAATGAATCCAATATAATCAAAGGGCATCATCACACCCAGAAGAACAGATTAGTTTACAGACATAATCTTTCTCTTTTGGGGATTCACAAAAATAATCTCGAACTGTCACAGTGATATAAGAACAATTGCATTTCATAGTCAAGTTTTTAAAAAATCTCCATATATTAAGACATGTATGAATATACCATAAAGAAGAGTGCAACATGTGTAGTCTGCACATTTTGAGTTTAAGAATTTAACAGGAGATTAAAAAAAAAAAAATCTTTGACATTGGAGCATGTCAGTTTAGGATAGGTCTCCTGATCCCAGAAGGTGCACAGGCAGCCTCTCCTTTGGACTCAGAGATGCTTTGGGGCAAAAGTTCGCATTTTCTTTTATGGGACATGCTGATCATTATATGTCACTAACTTTTAAAAATCTTCTATGAAGTCTATGCTATCGGACTTTGGAGAACTAAGGAGAATGGAGGATTAGGGGCAGAGGGTATTTTTGGAATGGCAGTCATAAATATTTAGCCGGTTAATACTGGATTCTATTATATCTATATGATTTGCTAATTCCTTTTAACTTTACTTTAAAAAAATAAATAGCACAGATCATATCTTTTATGAATAGATCCCAAATAAGGTCAGATGAAAGCTTGAATCTACCCTCAAAAATGTCAGAAAACAGAACAAGACCAACACGATGTAGTATCTAGGATATCCAGGATAACAGGCTAAGCTGAGTAAATCTGAGACCCAGAATTAAAACTGAATACAATCAAAACGAAAGGAAGTACAGTCAATGAGAGGCCCTCATCACTTTTCCTAGCTGATCTGTGATTCTGATACTGTACTACAAGGGAAATTCTGGGAAATACAAAAATGGAAAGCCTAATCACTTATTAATAGATTCTCAGGATAAGTGGAGAAAATAGTTTGTATACACACCGAGTGCAAGAAAAGGGAACCGTTTCATAAAACGTTCAAGACTTGGTGCTCTTAGCTAAACTAAGAGGCTCTGCTATTTAGAAATGTTTTTCTTTTAGGGATATCATAAGTTGCTTATCTACTATTTCAAGACCTCTCTCTGTGTGAGAGAGAGAGTGTGTGTGTGTGTGTGTGTGTATTTCTGGATAGGGTGAATCAAAGGATTTATGTATGTAAATCCTTTAAATGAAACAGAAAGGACTTATATCTTATATATTTTCTGTTCAGTATCAAGTACAAAGGTACTAAACAGTGAGCAGTGATAATAAATAAAACACCGAACGCATCAAGCTGAGGTAAGCAAAAGGCCCTTCTGTTTGTACCAGATGATGTAAAAATGTCCAATATCACCAAATTTATTTAATGCCATTCCAGGAATTTAAACTCATCAAGAAAAATATGGTGAAATAGAACCAAAAACTTGAAAGTGAGCAGGGACAATTATCGCTATTCATAAATATGTTCACCCACATGGAAAAAATGAAAAGCAAAGCAAAAGTATGATTAAGAATGTTCAACTCATTGGCCTGCTGGAAGCTACAAATATTAAACTGAGAAATAGGAACATATATGTAATAATGGTTTAGAAAGAACAAATTAAAAAAAAATTCAGTCAACAAAAATAACACTCAAAAATTAACAAGAATTGTGTAAATCCCATGTAAACAGAACTACAGGGTTTCATTGACGAATAGGGAAAACATCACACAAATAAACAGAGAAATATGTAGTACAATATCCTTGAGTGGGAACACTTGGTATGATAAAGATTTTCCAAATGGAAATGCAAAATTAGTGTAGATGTAATCAAAAAATGCCAATTAAAAAAAAATAAATTGGTTTGAAAGAATACAAACAGTCATGAAGGCAAGAAAATTCTAAGAGGAAAGAAGGACAGGGCAAATGAGTGATATAATTTGATTTTACCTTTTTTTACACGAACAAGCCACATGGTTAATGAGCATGAGTTCACACACAAAACATTCCCACACCAAAAAATTCATGCTTTTAAAGTGCACAGTTCAGTGGTTTTTAGTATATTGAAAAGGTTGTACAACCATCATCACAATCTAATTCGAGAACATTTTTCACCGCCCCAGAAAGAAACCCATATCCATTAGCAGGCAGTCAATCCCATTCTGTCTTTCCCTCATGCCCTGGTAACCACAGATTCACTTTCTGGCTCAATGGATCTGTCTATTCTGGACATTTCATATAAATGGTCTTTTGCATCTGGCTTCTTTCACTTAGCATAATATTTTTAAGGCTGATCCATTTGCAGCATTGATTTTGTGGCGGAATAAAATTCCATTATACAGACAATAGTACATTTTATTTATCCATTTATCAGCTGATGAATATTTGGGTTTCCACTTTGGGGCTGTTAGGAATAATGCTGCTGAAAGATCCATGTACAAGTTACTGTGCAGACAAATGTTTTCAATTCTCTTGTGTAGACACCTAGGAGCAGAATTGCTGTGTCACATGTCACATGTGAACCCTCTTTTTAAGCCATGACAAAAATGTTTTCCACAGTGGCTGCACCATTTTACATCCCACCAGCAACGTATGAGGGTTCCAGTTTCTCCACATCCTCACCAACACTAGGCATTGTCCATCTTTTTGATTACAGATGTCCTAGAGGCTGTGAAGCAGCATAGCATTTTGGTTTTGATTTGCATTCCCCAACAGTTAATGATGTAGAATATTTTTTCACATTCTTATTGGTTATTTGCATTTGAAGAAATGTTTATTCAAATTCCTTGCCCATTTTAAAATTGTGTTAATTTGTCTTTTTATTATCGAGCTATAAGAATTCTTTATAAAATCTGGATGCTAGATTTTATCAGATTTGCAAATGTTTTCTCCTGTTTTATGGGTAGTCTTTCTATTTTCTTGATAGTGTCCTTTGAAGCATATAATTTTTTAATTGGATGAGTCCAACTTATCCATTTTTCTCTATGATTGCTCTTTCTTTAGGTATCATATCTAAAAAACCATTGTCTAATCCAATGTTGTGAAGATTTACCTCCATATTTTCTTCTAAGAGATGGTTTTAGGTATTTTATCCACTTGAGTTTATTCTTATATATGGTGTGAGGTAGGTATCCAACTTTATTCTTTTGCATGTAGCTATCCAATTGTCTCATCAGATTTGCCATAATTTAGAAGCATGGTAAAGCCATGTAATTAAAGTAGTATGTGGTGATGGTGATAGTTGTGGCTGCAAGGCAACAGGTATCTTCCAGCCACTACAGCTTCAGTAGCATCAAGGTGAGTCCAGCAGTGTCTGCAGAGCTGTGGTTTCCTGGATTCCTGTTCAGCAGCAGTGATGATCATTCCAACAAAGCAGTGACAACACAGGCATCCAGAGCGTCTGCAGCAAGAATTCTGTGTACCATTTTCCTCTTTTGCCTTCTTACCCCATGTGTCATAGAGCTCCCTGCAGTTATTGGTCACTGAGTAACATCAAATGTTCCCTTTTGTCATCCTCCATCTATTAAATTTTATTTGAAGTACCTGGAGTATTTTCTTTTGTTCTGACTGGACACTGCTAGAGGGATTCTGGAAAGACTCTTCTGGAAAAGTGACATTTAAAGACGAACTAAAGGATGAGTAGCAGCTAGCCAGTTGAAAAAGTGAACAAAACAGCATGCCTGGGAAAGGGAAGAAAATGAATAACATTCCTGGGGAAGGGAACAACTTGACACTTCGGAGGAATGGAATAATGTGGTGTGAATGGAGGGGAGACAGCAAGGCAGAGAGAAAGTGGCTTTTATGCAATAATGCAACAATATGCACAGATTTTTCCTAAAAGAGATGGTGTACCCAGCATGCTGATTTATAGCTTCTTGGCTGCCAAAATATATAACTGTGCACTGCCTGAAATCTGTGGTTATTCCACCATGATGCTACAAAACTTAAGTTTCAGGACCAAATAAACCCAGCATAACCAATTATTTATACGTTCCAAAAGTTCTGCAAAAGAAAAGAGGATATTTATTATTTGCCTTCTTGTAACATATGATTTTATCTTCTATTTAAATATGTTACAAGACATTGAGCAGGCAAACAAATTGCTAAATAGTTTCCAGCTCCAGAAGGTTTGATGGGGCCATCCTTAATCAGAGGCATGGCTTTTTTACCTTATCCATCAACCAAATGGGAAGAAGATTCTAACATAGTTCTCAAAACAAAGAGTAAGCAGAGGGAAAAAGTTAAAAATGGAAAAAACATTAATGAATTCAGTCAGCGTTTTTCCCTCATTGTCCTTCATAAGAAATACACTTGAATGCCTTGGATTCAGGCCCATTCAGAAGTCTCAAGGCCATACACTGCAAAATGCAATGTTCAAAGTGGCATCAGAAAATCAGTTATGTGAATAGAGGGTGAACAGCATTAAAAGGAACCCAGGCAGGGACTTCTGGGTGTATAATAAAGACTTTTAAGAGTGACATTTTCTTTCCTTACACTAGGAAATTGTTGTTACTCCTGAAAAAAAAGTACAGAATAGTACGGAAAAATAATATAATAAACACGTGAATGTGAACCTGCTATTCACCTCTATAAAAAAAGACAATTACTGAGAAATGCCCCTTCCTCCCTCCCCCCATAGAGGAAATATTTTGAATACTTTTACCATATATAAATATTACCACAAACAAAACGCAATCTTTTTCAGTATATTTCAATTTTACTAAATGGCATCCTAGCATTTAGCAATTTGATCTTTTTTAAAAACTCAATATAGTGCTGGGGTATATAAAACCAGTTCTCTTTATTAACCTCTAATTACTATTCTTGTCTTTGAATAACATACTCCAATTCATTTTCCTACCGATAGTCACGTCTTAGTTGTTCCAGTTGTTTACTATTAGAAATGATGCGTAAATGTTGGTGAAGAAGATGGGCATCTATTCCCACGTTTATTTGTCATTTAGATGCACTCATCTATAAATGCATTTCCTATCCTTTCCCTGTTTTTTTTGCTTCCTGGTTTATGAGACCCATCCTTTCTCAACTGTATTCATTACAAATATCTTCTCCCAGTCCTGACTGTTCCTTCGTTTCCAATGATGTCTTTGCAGGAACTGAAAATGTAAGTTTAATGTGCTAATATTATCCATCCTCCCTTTTTAGTTATGTTTTTGGGGTCCAAAGTTCTCATAAAAGCTCAAGAATAAAGGAAAAGATTTAAAAGTTTAACTACCTAACGTTAAAAGGTGTTTGAGTTTCCTCATTCCTAGAGCAAATACCACGCAATGGGTTGGCTTCAGCAATGGGGATTTACTGGCGCAGGCTTTTGAGGCTGGGAGTAGGCACCCTCAAGGCCATGCTTTCTTCCCAAAGATTGGAGTTCTGCAGCTGGAGGATGGCTGCTGGCGACCCTTGGTCCTTAGCTTCCCTGACACAAGTCAATGCATGTGGCTGCCTCTCCTGGCCTCTCCTTTCTCTTCCAGATTCCCTTGACTCGTAGCTTCTGGCTGCTCCCCCTATGTCTTTCTCTCTGAATGAATTTCATTACACTATAAAGGACTCGGGTAATAGGATTAAGACCCATCCTGATTGAGTGGCCCACAGCTTAACCAAAATAACCCCATCAAAAGGTCCTACCTACAATGGGTTCACCCCATGGATTACGTTTAAGAATATGTTTTCCTGGGGTGCCTACCACTTCAAACCGCTAAAACAGATGTAAATTAAGGCTTGACATGGAGAGCAGATTTTACAACCATACTAATGGGTCAAATAATATGAGCCTTTAAAAAAATCTTTTGATGGAAATTGATTCACATATGTATTTGCTTACTTATTCTTCACTCAATCATTTTGATGTTGTTAGTTGCTTATTTTCTAAAACTTTACTGCCATGGTGCTAGGGGCTTTTGACTATTTCTGTAGAACAGTTCAAGGCACATAGAATGAACAGATGAATTATCATACCGTAAGGAGATACAATAGGTGTGTACAAAAATTTATATGTAAGGCTGTTCATTACAGTATCATTTATGATACTGAAATACTTGAAATTAACCAGATGTACAACTATAGGAGGCTGGTTAAGGAAATTACATTTTTATCTGAGCTATTCACATATGACTATGACCACTAGGTTTATGCAGACTCCATCCACATCTGACTATTAAGCACATGAAATGTAGGTTATGTGACTGGGGAAATGAATTTTTTATTTTAGTTACTTAAATTTAATGTTAGTCACATATGGCTAGAGGCAACTCTATTGGACAGAACAGGTCAAAACAGTGAGACTTAGACAATCCAAAGTATTGGTTGTTTCATTTTAGTTTGTTGCTGATTGTATTATCCAAGAATCTTGTTTGCCTGTGTATGTAAAAGTAGATTTATTGATTCACCTGAATTGACTTGGAATTTAAAACTAAGTCCTACCATGAAATGATACATAAAAACTGTAAGTTACAAATGCTGGCTAAAGTTAAAGGAATTTAAATACTCCTGAAACAAATTATATATTCTTGAAAAGTACCTGCCCTTCCATTTTTAAAAAGTCTGAAATTGGCTACCTATGTATGTAAATTTAAAATGCTTATCACTATGCACATACAAAATTATATTTAAATAAATATACATAACATTGACAATATTGCATAATATGCAAATAGGTACCAAATAAAGTACAGATTTTCTATTTAAATTTAAACAACTGAAACACATAGCAAATCAACTTTCACCAATTTAAAAGCAAAACATCCACACAATATGCTAAAAATGTATTACCATTATAAAACTCAAACAAGCTGAATAACAAGTGCTACTTAAATTTTCATAAATTATCCTAGAATAGATACTTAAAACTTAATAGTACAATCATAAAAATGTGCCGTCTTCATTTGTAACAAATGTACCACACACCAGTGCCAGTGATTAACAATTGGGTAGTAGGTGAGGACCCTGTATATTACGCATGGTTTTTCTTTTGAACCCACAACTTCTCTAATTTTTTTAAAAAAGCAAACATTGAAATATGTATTTCCTGGACACGCGGTATGTGCACAATAAATGCGTGCTGAATGAATGAATGGCTGTAGCTGAAGGCAAGATGCATCTCCTTCCCCCGTACAACAAACGTTTCAAGGCTTCAGCAGGACCAGCACCTAACAGTGAGGTGGACACATCACTTTAAAGATGTGTTTTTAATCAGTTCAAGTACAGGCAGGTAAACAGATGAATGTAACGCACACCTGGGTATCTACAAGTAGTCTGGCTTTTACCCAGAGGATGAGCTGGTGATAAAAGCACCACTTTCTCCTGTCACAGCATCTTCAAGTGGTGATCCTGGGAGCTGAGAGAAGACCAGGTGGGAAAGAAACAGCAGGATATTTCTCAGGAATAGTCCCAGGGTCTTCACATTTTGAGGAGAGTCACTGCTTTCAATATCTAACGAAAATATTTACATATATACAAAAATAATTCACAGAACTTCAGAAGGTTTCTAAGACCCTGTGGAATCCCTCACGGACTACCTGCTCTAGGCTTGATTTTCCAGCCAGAGTTTCATACCCGACGGAAACCTTGTCCAGCAAAGAGACGTGGACTTGACCCAAGGCCTCCTTTGCTGGTCTTTCACAAACTTGATCACTAAGGAAGAGGTTGGTCTGGTTACATACTTTTTGCCCTCAAAGGATTGAATTTGAAGTCTCTATGAGCTTAAGAAGAGCTTTCTACACATATTATTTTCCCCAAAAGAACCACAGTATGGAAACATGCATTTGTTAACCAAATCCCACCCAGGATCTTATTTACAGAAAGTAAATTTTTTTTTTTTTTTTTTTTAGTGAGGCCAGCAATTTATTAAGGTAGGGAAAGAAGAGAAATGGGAGAAAATAATAGATAACGGGTTGCCGGTAGAGGGTAAGGGGCTGAAGAGTGATAGAGAGGGCTGATTTATAGACTACAGTTTCCCATTATAGATTATAAATGCCCAGGTTTTACTTGCGTGTTGATCCATGCAAGGGGGACATGGCAAGAGCAGGGCGCAGAAGCCACGAGGGCAACAGGGGTCACGAACAGGAGCAGAAGCAGAAAGTAAATATTTGATGATTGTAATCTTCATCAAATATGTACTTCCCATCCCCAAATAACCACGTCTTTATTAAAAATAGCATATTGTTTTCATTACAGTTAAACTACAAAAATACAGTCACTGTTCAGAATGCCAGTGGGGCACTCCAGTTCTCATGCAAGACAAGAGTGCCTAGATTAATTAACACTTTTATTGATAAATCAAGGTAAATCCACATATATATTTTGTTAATGAGTAAAAATCTAAATTTAAACACATTCAAAATTTGACTAATTGTTTTCTTTCCCATAAAAAGCCTTGGTATAACTAGTTTTGGCCTTGAAATAACTAATAAACATTGTTTTTTATATATGGCTTATTATTATATATTTATTTATTAAAAATTGACCTTTTCCTCTGATGCCCTTTGTACAGATACACAGTGCTTGAATAAGTTTTATTACTTGCCAACTTCTAGACCCTACAGGTTTCTGAAACAATTGACCCCATAGTGGGATTTTCATGTAACACAAGCAAGAGCCCATCTCTTCTTGCACCTTGTCATGCTTACTGTTTCCCCCACATTTCCCCTACATTTTGAAAAGGAAATTCAGGGTCCTCCTGGTGCTTCTACTTCTGAGCCCCACTGCTGAAAACCTGGGGCACCAGTACTTGGAACTGCTACCTTTGGTCAGTCTTGCCATCACGGGTTGGGGAAGCACCCCCATCTCATCCGTCCCTCCAGCAGCTGTGTCCACCCACCCAGGGGTACCTCAGTGCATCCCCGCAGCGCACGCTCTGTCTCTGATACCCTATGTCCATGCTCCCCTCGGCTTGTCTGAAGGGACATGCAGCTTGACTGGAGTGTCTTCATGATGCCTCTTGAAATACTTATCCAAGCTCAACTGAGTTAGGTTTTGTTTAGTTTAAAGACCAGGTAGATGCAAGGGAAACTATTATTTTGTAGTCTTACCCTTTTTTCCTAAGCCTAATAAGAACACTAGACTTTGCTAATACAAGCTGAGACTGCTCGAGAGATGGCTAAGGCCCAAGAACACACCATTGAAAGAGGACAATAAGAGAGCCGAATCGCCTTCCAGTGATAATGCACCTCTGAGCTCCACTAGGGTGTTCTCTGTCTGCCTGTGCCAGTGTTTATTCATGAGCACAGATCTGCCAAAAGCCATCAAAACAGGCTTAAAACGGGTGTATCTTGTCTTATGCAAGTCTGGCTTCAGTAAGGTCGATCTCAGCCTTCAGGGGCCAGCAAGTTCTGCAGGCCATTTGGCAAGGCCTCTTTGGAATGCTCTTCCCTGGCCTTCTAACCAGGCCAAAATAAAAAGGCCACATCCCCAAGGTTGCCAGGAAAATCCTTGAAGTGTACCGGCACGGCCCCTTATCTTCAGGAGAGGATGAAGGGTGGGCCATTAAGTTTCATTCCATTTGGAAAGAATAACAAGAAGTAATGCATTTGGTTAAAGTGCTTAAAATACTATATCCTGATTCTTTATATAAGTGGGCAACTTAAGGGAAAAAACATATAGCCCTCTTTTTTTAACTTCTGAGATCTCGTAAAAGTTAATAAGAAGGTCAAGCTATTACGATAGATTTCCTTTTCAAAATAATAAAATACAATAAAGATTATAAAAGAGACCCTATTTAAGAGCATATATTTCTACAAAGGTCTTTCTATCACCCAACCTAAATGACCAGAACAAAAAGAGGATTTCTTCGTACTGGAAGAAGCCACAACAGAACATTTATAAAAAGTGTATGTTCAAGGAATATTTCTTACAAGACTCAGTTGGGTTATATTCCAAAAGCTCCCAAGCACACGAAGCCTGGCAGATCCAACTTCTGCATACATCCTTAAATATGATATTGGAGGATTTTATTCCCTCAAGAAGAAGAAAAATGAAGATTTGCAACAAATAAAGACTCATGCTCATTAGTTTTGGCCCATGAAAAGATGTTGGAAGAGAGTCTGTCAACGATTAAAACACTACTTTTTATAATGAAAGACTCTAAACCCCAGACTCTCATGTCCAGAAGATTGTTTTAAACAATGTGATTAAAATGTGGATTAAGGATAAAAGGTTTTTGTTTTCTGTCTTAAGAAGTCAGTTTCTTTGCCCAGGTTTGTACCAGTACTTCAGATGTGTTCATGGAAGAACTCCTTCCAAGTGTGCAGGAAACTCTAGTCCCTGGAGGCAATCATGATGAACTCACTGCTCATTCCAATCAATGGGCATATTAAAATCGATGTCCAAATATTACAGGGTTCCCATGAAGCCACTGACAGTTTTAATTAAATGGTACAACTCCGTACTGATTTCATTATTTTTACCCACATACTGCTCAGGTAATAAAATGAAGGCTATGCAGCAAATAAAAGTAATAAATCTTTCATAGGCTTGTACATGGAGGGAAAAAAAGATATTAGGGTCTAATTTTAAAGTTAATTTAGACAAGGTTTACTCACGGACTGGCTTTCAAAGTTTCTGTGACCTGTGACCTATGTGAGTCTCTGCAACTCTATCACCAAATTAGTTAATAATTAAACAAAACTCAAATGTACATACATAGTAGTATATAATGGGGCATTTTATGGCTGCCAAAATCTCTTCAAATAAGCATTCTCTGAAAATATGCTTTTTCAGAGTTTATGGGAAGACTGACACTGCATTTGTGGAAATGAAATGTTGGCAACTCTCAGTAAATGCTTGGGAGTGTACGATTGTCTGACACCCAATGGGCTCTCTAAAATATTTTATAAATTAAAGAGCAAATGAATAAGCATACTAATCGTATTAGTCAGGTTCTCCAGAGAAACAGAGCCCACAGGAGATTACACACACACACACACACACACACAAAGATAGGTTTAGTAGAGGAATTTGCTCTTGCCACCATGTGGATGTCCAAAATCCACAGGGCAGACAAGCTGACAATTTTGATGAAGGTGAAGTTGACTGCCGCAAAGGAGGCTGGCTGCTTGAAGCAGAGGCAGAAATCCCTACTTCTGATGCTCTTTGTGAGGCCTCCAGTAATACGGACCAAGGCCACACCTGAACTGACAATACATCTGCAAAGGGCCTTATCCACAAATGGCTTCAAGCCCACAGGAACATGCATTAATACTAAGAACATGTCTTCTCTTGGAGCACTTAATTCAGTCTACCACACTTCTTCATAGATTCTTAAAAAAAAGCATGGACACTATTATCTCCAGACACTGGTGTGGTACTGCAGATGGACACGTGGGTCTCGGAGAGACTGAGTGAGGCCAAGTACGAACATAACTTTGACAATTCCCAGAAGTGGGAGCACGCCAGCTTATGCCACCTCTCCAAGCCTCCATCTGCCAATCTTTAAAATGAGATTTCAGCTTCCCCCAACTCCAAACAATATTTGTACAGCCAATTATCTAGTGGAATTTGAGACAATGGAGACTGATCCTCAAAGACCACCTTTTTAGGAGAGTTTGAATAGGATGATGTCTATAGGTAAAGAAGATATAGAAAGTATATAGGTATAGGTAGAAAATAAGGAGGAGGAGGGTTTGGGGGGATAGGGAGGAGGGAGAGGAGGGGAAGTAGAAATATCTAATTCTACCTGTGAGGAGTCAAGATAGACTTCTCAAAGCAGGTGATCTGTAGGCTGGTTTTAAGAAGAACAGGAATTCTGTGGTCAGAGAGAAGAAAGAAGAGGGGAATGAGAGGATTCCATGGAGTATTGATGATAAAATCCCAGAGACCCGAAGGAGGCTGAGTGCTCAGGAGTTTGTAGGTTGATCCGTGTGCCCGAGCTGTTGAGTGAGTAGAAAGGTGGGTGGCGGTCAAGGGCCTGTGATGACCTGCTAGAAGGGTCCTTTCTCAGGTGAGTGACGAGGAGTCACACAAGGCTTGATGCGGGGAGAGGGGACAGGCCCGTGTTAGGCACCACATCCTCCTCCTGAGTAAGGGCCGTTGGGACAGGTTCGTGGCGGAGAGGATGGAGAGGTGTCCTGGGCCCTGTCTGTGGATGTCGCCATCAATTAGCTGACAGAGGGTGTACCCCAGTGATGCACATCAATGCCATTTTCATCTCAGCACCCTAGCAGTGGCACAGGGCCACTGACATCCTGATCTTCCTGAGGCATGAGAGTCAAAAGTGGGTTTTTCACAGCCAGGCTCCAATGGGCTTCAGCCTTCTTCTTTAATGAGATTCCTGGGAACAGGAGTTTTGGGGAGATACAGTATACCCATTGATGGTTAACGTCCTCAATAATAGGTATATGGAGATTTCATAACAAGATAGAGATAGGTCATTTCTGCTCATTTTTAAATCATTTCTCAGTTCCTTACAGAGAAACAAAAGTTTCCGGTTATAGTTGTAAGAAAGTCTTCAGTCGCCATTCGAGGAAAAGGCGACCCGCTCAGTTCTACAGAGAGGGACGCTGTGGGTCGCTTCACTCTGCAGTCCCACTGTGGTAACTCTAGAATGTCAAAGCAGGATCTAAAAGGCCCAGGTAGAACAACACAGCAACCAATGGGCTGGTCACAGGATAAAGGCATCAGAGACCCAGAGAGGGAAGCTGTGAGGGAAAGGAAAGGAGTCTCCAGGGAGGCTCATTTGAGGCCTGTTCAGGGTGCTTTAGATGCCAGGCGGGGACAGATGTCTCTATGCATGGCGCAAGGCTCTGTCCTAGTGCTCTCCCCAGCACCCACCATGGAGCTGCATCGCAAGTTCCTAAACGATGAGAACCGTGAAGGCAGAACGGCCGGGATACTTTGCAGGACTCTGAAAATGAGAGGTGAGTTCTGGTCATTAAAAAAAAAAAAAAAATCACGATCACAATTTAGCCCTAAGAGCCAACATCATAGGGAAGGAATTCTCCAGATTTCAGAGGCAATGGAGCAAAAGTCCAGCAGCAAAAGGTCATTTGCTTAGGAAGGGATTTGTCTATACAAAGCAATGGACATTGAAGAAACCTAAGGGCAGTAGAGACTCAGGTACTGTAAACTGTGCTCTGGTTCCCAGACAGTCACTGCCCCATCCTGTGGGAAAACAAAGCCATTCCGGCCCATCGGCTTCAAGTTTGGTCATGTGACTTGTGGTGAACCTCCCATTAGGGGAATTATATTTCCTTGCCCAACCGGCATAGTTTGTCCCAAGAATGATGAGTGAAAGTGGCACGAGCCACCTCTGACCTGAAGTCGGTACATGATTCTGCCATCTGGCATGTCCATTGGCCTCGAGCCCCACAGTGTTCCAGATGGGGCTGCTCCCTCAGCCTGGGATCCGTCCTAGATCTGACCCATGGCAGAAACGCAAAGTAGGCAAGAAGTACAACTCTGCTGCTAAATGGCTGAGATGCCATTGTTACGTCAGCGGAACCTAGCCAATCCTAGCTGATATACCAGGTTCGTGACATTTACAGCCCTCTGTAAGAATTATGAGGTGATTCCGACAGGACAGAGCCCATAGCTTTTATGAAGCACCGCTGGCTTTGCGAATGACTTTCTAGCTTTTTCTCCCTATCATTATCCTCGCCTCAAAAACACCCTCTGCAATTATTTGCTGGTAGCAGCAGATGCAAGAACTGATGTGCCCTAGGCTTTCCCTGCAGCTGAATGCAGTCAGCCTGCTGCTCCTTCTCCCTGGGCAACAAGCAAAGGAGGACAAGTAAACATTATGGTTGCATGTTTATTTTTAATTTCACAAAAGTTCATTTGCATGCAAATCACAGGTGGCTTTGGGGTTCGAGGCAAATTGCCAAGCAGCTTCTTTTAGGGCCTAAAGTCTGGGTGTACAGTCTTGACTTGACTGTACTTTCAACACATTTCAATGATTAGAGTGCTTGAGCCTCAAGAAAGATTTCAGATCCACTGTTATTAAAAAGTATTATGAAAGTTCCTGGCAAAAGCTAAGATTCCAATAGATTGCTCTTGAAGGAAGAAAATAATTAGGGCCACAGTTGCTAAACCAAAGTAGAGGCTGTTCATGCAAATGCAGGCACAGAACACAAGTGGCACAGGGGTTCATGTGCAGGAAGCCTGCCAGTCAACCTCGAGCAAATCAGGGCAGAACTTCATTCTCGTCATATTTATTCCTAGGTGGGAATCTATTTTCTCACTCAATTTTAATGTTTGTTTTATTGATAAAATAAATTTAAAATGTCTAATATTACAAATTATACATGCTTCAAGTAGATAATACTAATTTCTTTTTATACTAAAGAGAAAAATCAATTTATGAAGATATTGATTTACACAAACTCGACTTGCAAATATGTGAACTTCCTGGGCAAAACTGTCTCCCTAGTTTAAAAATATTGCTCCAGTATAACAGAGCTAGACTCATTTATAGGCTCTCTACACATGGCTCTTCTCCCTCTTTTATTTGAACCCATAATTAGCACTATACTGATAAATATGTGTACCAGGGACTTAAATCCTTGGTCCGTCCATGTGCCAGCTGAGCCCCGAATCTCAGCAGAGTTGCAGCACCCACTCTCCAGTTTATTGAACTCACCCAGGACAACTCACAAGGAGATGATGATGGACAACGCCCATCCCAAGGAAAAGTGAGTGTCTGCAACTGCAAGCAAGATCCATCCATCCATCTGCCCCATGGGATCTAATTCCCCTCTCAATTAGAAACAGAGTGGGCATCACCATACCCAAATCCTCAAGATTGGGGAATGAACAATGGGCTAAAGTAGACATTATTATTCCACTATAGACTTATTATTATTCTAGCAATGGAAGAACTCTTATCATTGATGTAAAGGCTGTGGCGGTTCTGAGGAGGGAGAGGGAAGAGTAGGTGTAACATGGGGGCATTTTTGGGACATTGGAGTTGTCCTGCATGACATTGCAGTGATGGATACAGGCCACTGTATATTTTTTCATAACCTACAAAATTGTGCGGGACAGAGTGTAAACTATAGTGTGAACTATAGTCCATGGTTAGTAGCAAAGCTTCAATATGTGCTCATCAATTGTAACAAATGTACCACACTAATGAAGGATGTTGTTAATGTGGGAAAGTGTGGGAGGGGGAGGGAGTGGGGCATATGGGAATGCCTTATATTTTTATGTAACATTTATGTAATCTAAAGCTTCTTTTAAAATATTAATTATAATAAAACTAAAAAAAAATAATAATAATACTGCTTGGCTGCAATGCCAGAGGTGATATTTTTGCTTAATTTGGCCCCATAGAAAAATGAAAACAGTTTCACCAATGCTGTTCCCTGATGCCAGATTCAGCCCCTGGACAGGCATGTGGCAGTGAAACATGATGGCCTCTTTTCGGCTGTGCATGAATCCCAGGAGGGCAATCTGGGATTCTAAGAAACATTCTTCCATGGGATTTATAAAGACGGAACAGTAGATGGGCCTGGTCCATAAAAAAGCCCCATAAATTTCCGACACAATGCAACAGTGTAATGCTCTCCCATGACCTTCAACAGTGAAAAGCAGTGAGGCTGGTGGAAGCCTTTCAGTATGAAAAACTGCGTGTTCCTCCAGCGGGAAATCTCGTGTGGCAGGAAGAGGGGAAGGCAGCTGCGTGCTCAGGGAGTGAAGCAAAGGGCAGCGACTGAAAGTGGAAACCAGGTCAGCCGCAGCTGACAAACGCGCTCAGGCTACAGCACGCTGCGTGTCAGCTCACAGGGTCCACTGCTCCGGGAGGGAGGGACGCCAGGTGGGCCCCGAATCAGAGGCAGGAGCAGAAGCTCTCTAATTGCACAGGCTCCTTCGAAATCCCACCTTTGTGCTTCTGCTGCAGAATCGGGGCCCCTTGCAGAATTTCCCTCTCTACACATCCACCTGCCACCCTTTGCCCTCATAAGTGAGGGAAACAGGCAAACCACAGCCCAGAGTCCTCTCCAGTAAACGATCCGCCACCTCCTGGTCTGAGTTAGGGCCTCCCCAGCCATGCTGCCACCCCTCCCCACGCAGCATTCAACTCCAGCAGCACAGAAAGCACACTAGCGTGATGGCACATGATGCTTTCTGTGTCTTCCACTAGACTGTGAGCTCACTGAGGACACAGCATCGTCTCTACCCAGAGCCTCGATGGAAGGGCAGGCACTGGGACCCTGGACAAGCGAATGCATAGATTCTGCGTGCTGGGCCCTGCCTTTGCACGCTCCCTGTGACACACCCAGCCTGTCCCTCCTCTCCAGCAGCAGCTGACACGTGTGCCATCTGGGAGCGTGCAGAAATAGCACATCCTGAAAGGAGATCACACGCCTGTAAGCCCTGGGAGCTTAAGGCTGAGCGGGAATCTGGACGCAGAACTAGTGAGAAAGGAAGTATGTGGTTAAGATGATTTTTAAAATCCTTAATGACAAGTGCTAGATGCCGAATCACAGGCCCAGAGGGGAAGGAACCACAGGGGCCTATTTGGGTTTTGTGGTCAGGTCTTTCCAAGGAAGTGACATATAAGCCTGAGACACGAGGGAGCAGGAGGCAGAGAGCACCCCAGGAGGGCAATGCTTGGTGCATTCCCTGGGGGGTGCAGACGCGATGGAGGGTCCAGCAGGCCTTGCAAGGAGCTGTGCGTTCAGCTGACCAGGTCATGCATTTTAAGTACAATGCATGGTCTCCTGTGGGTTAAAGACCACTTGTTAAGTGGGGAAGGAATTAAGGCAGGGGCATGTGTCAAGGTATATTCTGAGATGACCCAGGTACGGCGGTGCCCAGCTGGGCATGGGGCCAAGGAAGAGGAAGCTCTAACGGGGGCACCAGAGCGGGCGCCAGCATGCATGGACACGAATCCCCACTCGGCCGTGTCCACACTGTGTGGCTCTGGGCAGATCACTGCATGTCTCAAAATCTCAGTGTTCACACCTGTCCATAGGAGGCAGGGGTGGGACTACTAGGATTAAACCAAATAAAATATGTTCAACCCCTAGGGCAGGGCTTCTTAACCTTTTTTGTTCCATGGACCCCTTTGCCAGTCAGGTGAAAACCACGGACCCCTTACTAAGCCCACACTATACTGTGCATTATTTAATAAATATATCACACCCACACCAACACGTCCCCACAATAATAACTGAATTTCAATTCAAGCTCATGGACCCCTTGTTAAGAAACCCTGCCCTAGGATGAAATAAAATGAAACCTAGAAAATACGTGAGCTAGACATTGCTCTACATAGTAAGCCCCAAATAAAGGTTAGTTGTCATTCATTATGCCCATTATTTTAATACCATATTAATTCCTGCATTATTATTCAGTTAAGGCATTCTGGGCATAGCACAGTGAAAATAAAGATCAACAAGAAAAGGGTCAATGAACTGGATTTATGCTGTGTCTTGTACATAGAAGACCATGGGAAAATAGTATGGGAAAACCTAGACTGTTGACTGTGCTTCTATTAACACATTTCCCATTGACTAATGGGGGCACTACATGGTCTCATTATTTTAATCGAGGGAGGGTAGCAGTGAAAGGAAAGTGGCAGGTGATTCTTAGTGGGTGGCTTTCTAAGCCAGAAAATGTGAATTTGTGGAAATGGATCTAGAAAGTGATCATTTGGAAGTAGAGATTTCCTCCAACGTTTGCAGAGGTCACCTCTGAAAGAGCCAAGTGTGTCTGCCTCACACGAAACAGGAACCCTGGGTCCAAGAATGCAGGCTGCCTCCCAGCCTTCAGTCAGAAGGTGGGGATAACTGGGGAGAGGCAATCACGAAGGAGCCCGAGCGTGCAAACGGGCTGCTTGTCCACTGGCGCCAACTCCACTGACCGTGTGCTCACAGAACCCAATGCCATGCTGTGGTCAAAATAACCTTCAGGGAGGGGCCACTGCCCATCCAAAGCACTGGCCCAGCATCCCTATCCCAGCACAAAAACCCGGACACGTTTAAAATAAATACTCAGAAATGCATCCCTTTTCTAAGCTTCAATTTCTGTTACTATTGACTGGGGCAGGATGGATTTAGACAAAGTGTTTACTCACTAGGAACTTCTGTGAGTCTCCAGCATAGCAAGGGCATTAATCCCTGCTTCATGGGGACACACATCCTCCTACAAGCAGCTCGTTCATGAACAGGGAGGTGAAGTTTCCCTGATTTTTCAGCAACCAGCACACCAGCAGACACTCATTAAGCCGGGACCAGGCTCTCAAGCAAGCTCTGCCAGGCAAGAAGCATGAGAGGCAAGCGGCCAAAGGAGCCTGTGGGGGAGGGGGCAGCACTAGGAAAACGTGTAGTTAGAACAGAGGGACTCGGGGCATTTGGGAAGGACACATCTTCCTGCCTAAAAATCCACCAGGCCCTCTTGTCCACTTGTCACAAACATATCCCATGTTCAGTCAAGGAGGCTGCAATTCTCAGGAGTCTACGGGCCATCTGCCACTATCACCACAACAAGGTCCTAAAGAACTTTAAATACACATGCACACACATACACACATGTGCAAACACCTACACACATGAAACATGTATGCACACAACTACACACATGTGCAAACACCCACACACCTGCACAATGCAAACATGCATGTGCACACATACACATGTGCAAACGCCTACATACATGCACAATGCAAACTTGCATGCACACACCTACACACATGTGCAAACACCTACACACATGCACAATGCAAACTTGCATGCACTCAACTATACACATGTGCAAACACCTACACACATGCCCACACATGCAAACATGTATGCACACACCTACACACATGTGCAAACACCTACGCACATGCCCACACTTACATATACACAAACACACCATGCTGGTATGAACCTAGCCAATTTCAATATTCAAATTTCAAGTAAAAATATGAGATTTCTAAAAGTAGAGCAGTCTCTCCATATCCAACAATGTATTACTCTATGATTTTAATTCAAGAGCATTCAATTTGACAAAAAGTTACAAGAAACGATCATGTACTTAGCACTGGCTCAATCATTACCCCCACAGAAGACACAAAATGATATGGTAAATCCCTGTTCTCAAGAATCTTAGAATAAACCAAAGAAAAACCAAACAATCTTGAAGGTAGCAAAAAAAAGTTAGAGGAGCAAGGATAAGCATTATAACAGATTTCACATCAGAAATCATGCAAACACAAAAACAGTGGATTAAAATGTTTAAAGTGTCCACTGAACCAAAATACTATAACCAGTGAAATTTTTACCTTCGATGGTAAAAAAGACATAGAGACTTTCTCAGACACACAAAAACAATGTCAAGAGCACTGCCCTACAAGAAAGTTAAAAGAAATTCCTCAGGCAGAAAGAAAATGATATAGGTCAGAACTGGATGTACATAAAGAAAGGAAGGACATTGAAAAAGAAATAGATGAAGGTAATATAATCTTTTAGCTTGTGTATTCTTATTTGCTATAAATTATAACAGACTCTTTAAAGCAATAAATATAAAAGTGTATTTGGTATTTACAGCATTAAGTCAAAGTGAAATGAATGTCACAAGGATGGGAGGGATGATTTAGGAAAATTGTTATAATGTACCTGGTCTACATGTGAAGCTTATTAAATAAAACTGGAATTGTATTATTTAAACATATAGTGTAGACCCTAGGTCAATCACTAAAAAAATTGCTTTAAAGAAGTATAAATAGTAAGTCAAGAGTATAGATAATAATGAGATCATTACGAAATGTTCACTTAAAACCAAAACAAGCAGAAAAAGAGGGAAAGAAAGAAGGAACACATGAAAATATAAGAGATAGCAAGAGGGTAGAGTTTAATTCAACTGTGCCAATAGTTACTTTAAATATGAATGGTCTAAACACACTAGTAAAATGACAAAGACTTTCAGAGTATGGATAAAAAACAAAATCCAATTCTATGCTGTTAAAAGCAATGTATTTTAAATCTAAAGACCTGGATAGGTTAAAAATTAAGGATGAGGAAAGATATACCATGTGAACACTAATCAAAACAAAACTGGCATATCCAGACTAATTTCAGACAAAGCAGATTCCAGAAGAAGGAGATTGTCAAGGATAAAGAGTGATAATACAATGCTGAATATGCATGCATCTAGTCATAGAGCATCAAAATACATGAGCCAAACCTGATGGAACTGAAAGAATAGAAAATTCACTACCATAGTTGGAGATTTCAATATCCCTATCTCAGATAGATCAACAATGCAGAAAATAAGGAAAAGCCTAATAGGACAGGAAGAAAACTATCAATCAATTTGACTTAACTGACATTTTTAGAATACTAACGATGGCAGAATACACATTCTTCTCAAGTACACATGGAACATTCACCAAGATAGACACATTTCTGGACATAAAACAAACCTCACACTAAGTACTTTCTCAGACCATAGCAGAATAAACTTGAAATCAATAAAAGCAAATCTCTAGATATCTGGCAATTAAACAATATACTTATAAATAAGCCATCAGTCAAAGAAGAAGTTTCAAGTCCAAATAAAATGAAACTGAAACATCAAAATCAGTGTTTAGAGGGAAATTTATAGCATTAAATTCATATATTAGAAAGGATCTAAAATCTATAATATGAGGTGCTATTTAAGAAAGTAGAGAAAGAAAAGCAAATTAAATCAAAAGCAAACAGAATGGAGAAAATAAAATTAAGCAGAAATCAATGATATTGAAAGGAGGAAACAACAGAGAAAATCAAGAAAACCAAAAACTAGTTATTTGAAAAGATCAATAAAATCAATAAGCCTCCAGCCACGGTAACCAACAATCTTAGAATAATTGAAGGGCTTTACAATGGATTTGATTTGTACAAGGCAGTGTATTAGTTAGCCAAAGGGGTGCTGGTGCAAAATACCAGAAATCTGTTGGCTTTTATAAAGGGTATTTATTTGGGGTAGAAGCTTACAGTTACCAGGCCATAAAGTGCATGTTACTTCCCTCACCAAAGTCTATTGCCATGTGTTGGAGCAAAATGGCTGCCAATGTCTGTGAAGGTTCAGGATTCCCGAGTTCCTCTCTTCCTGGGGCTTGCTACTTTCCAGGCTCAGCACCTCAGCTATCTTCACAAGGCCAGCTGTAGACTATCAGGTGAATGGCTTGTTTCTCTTCTCAGGGCCTTTTCCCTTTCCTCACAACCAAGCTCTTCTGTGTGCTTAATTCCCAGGGCTCCAGCTCAAAAACTCCAGCATCAAAACTACAACTCTCTTCTTTGCTGTGTAGTTTTCTCTGTGAGTCTCCATCCACCAAGGTGGTGGGAACTTAACATCCTACTGACATGGCCCAATCAAAGCCCTAATTATAATTTAATCATGCCCTTGTACAGACCAGTTTACAAAGATAATTCAATATCTATTTTTGGAATTCATAAACAATGCCAAACTGCCACAGGCAGTATCTCTGCATTTAAAAGAATGATCCTATTTACACTTCTTAGTTTGGTTATTGAATCACTTAGGGTCTATAAGAGAACAGTGATGACAATAAAATTGCCAAATGCCATGTGGGCACTAAGCTTGCAATTCTGGCAACTGCCTTAGGGTGAAAAATCCAGATATGGTTTCATGGATGGATGGGGGAGACAACCCTTACAACTGGGGACCTATGGGGCACCTATTTGCTTCCTGTACATCAGCTCTACATTCTATGGAGTCACAATCTGTTTCATGTAAAGGTTTCTGATTTTCAAAGGGTCCTTCAGAGTAAACAGATTTTAGTTCTTCATGAGGCTTTTGCTTCTAGTTCATTTTTTACAATTCAGAAAATGAGAAGAGAACACCAAACAACTTTTTCCTGGGTCTATGCAAAGAACTTGTGGTGACCTCTTTCCAACTAGGATATCATGACCAACACTTCTAGTTTAATTTCCTCAGCACTGTTTCATAATGGATGTCTGAGCTCTACCACTTATATCTATACCCCTACCAGAAACCTTCTGTTATTTCCCAGTAGGCCATAATATTTTTCCCATTAATTATTTTACAGAACAGTTTTTAAGAGGATGGACAGCATGTGGTTTACATGATTATGAAAAGCTAGAGCTGGAAGACACCTCAGGGTCATTTTCTTCAAGCCTCTTATTTTACACATTAGGACTTAGCATGGAGACGGAAGGAGTGGAAGACACACAGCTCATTAGCGGAGCTCAGTCTAGAGGCACTGTCCACAAACTCCCAGCTCAGTGGTCTTTCCTTCACCCCTCTTGGTACATTTTCCCTCTCATTTTCATGAGAGGCAATCACAGGTATATTTTCATGCTTCACATACATAATTGCAATAGACTGGTTCAATTTTAGGCTTTGACAAGCCCCCCCACCCTTTTTGTGATATCTTAACAGTTTTTCCTTTAAATTATGACCAAACATAACTACTTATCGACCTTGTTCAAAAATTTAACTCATCCTTAGTCTGCCATTAAAGCCAAGAAAATCACCTAGGAGTCTACTTTCATCAGTTCAATTCTGGGAAAACCAATTCTTTTCTTTAAGAGTTTAAAACAGCAGGGCTCCAGGAATTCCACAGTGGCTAATGGAGGTGGGCTCTGCAGTCACACTATCTGGGTCAGAATCCCACTTCTGCCACCAGCAAGCTCTGTGACTTCAAGGTACCTGCCTCAACTCTCCACCTCTGGTTGCTCTAAAACAGGGAGAGTGGGATGATGGAATGAGTTGGAAAGGTAAAAGTGCTTGGAAAAGCAAATGTGTGTTAATGCTGGTTAACTCAATTTTAACAAACAGAAACATTTGCAAGTGTTAAGTAAATAGTAAATGTCCATCAGTTAGTTTTTTATCAATCTATTTTCTGGAAATAATTGTTTTTTATATTAAGGACATTAAGACATAAGTGTTTCTGTTTATATTTTGCTTTTCCTTATGTTTTTGTTTTATGGACAAATATTATCTCATGGTGTTATCTGGGAACACTGATATTTTTGCTTTAGTTTGTGTCAATCACATATAACTTACAGCCAACTGTAATCTTTAATTCTTCTTTATAAGAAATTCTGTCAAGCCATGTTTCTCTCTTTTTGTGCTTATGCAGATCACCTTTTGACTTTCATCCATTCCAAGAAATTTAATCTTAAATTTATTGCCACATGTTCTAATTGGACAAAATTTGCTCTGGCCCTTTATTCTGCTTCCATCAAAATCAGTATCTCCTGCAGACTCGTGGCATCAAATGGGTATCACTCTGTTCCCAAACAAGCTTTGATTTAAAATGTGAGAAAGACAGAGTCAGAGATATGCCATGCAAAGTGCATGTGAAGACTTCTATTCATGTTGACATGGAGCACTCAGCACACTGTGGATGTGGCTGCTCCTCCATCAAAGATTGTATCATTTACCACCAGCTTGGTGGCTTAAGGCAAAATAAATTTATTCTCTTCAGGAGGCCAGAAGTTTCAAATCAAGGGGCCACATGGTCACAACCCTCTGGAGGCTCTGGGGAAGAATCAATTTTGTGTCTCTCTCCTGGTTTCCAGTGACTGCTGGAAAATGCTGGCATTCCTTGGCTTATAGGCACATCACTCCAGTCTCTGCCTCGGCCATCACACAACCTTCTCCCTGTGTGTCTGTGTCTCAATCTCCCTCTCCTTTCTCTTGTAAGGATGCCAGTCATTGGAATTAGGCCCACCTAATCCTGAATCCAGGATGATTTCATCTAGAGATCCTTAACTTAATTACCTCTGAAAAAAAGACCCTCAGTCCAAATAAGGTCACATTCTGAGGTTCGGACTGGATATGAATTCAGGAAGAAGTCATTCAATCCATCACAGTAATGTCTCCTCCCAGTGTCACTGCTTTCCCAGACCACATTTCTGTCTTATCCTCAAAGACATCAAGCAGGCCCTCATCAAGCGCCTTGCTGAAATACAAACACCCTCTGTCTCCTACACTGTCCTGATTCAATAGCCCACCATGTCTACCAGGAGCATGTGTTCCAGACAGACCTTTAATAAATGTAAAAGGATTTGTATTTTATGAATATATTTTCATTTTACAAGCCTTGCATTTCACACCATCTGCTGATTTCGGCACTTCCCATGCTGCCAGTCAGCTAAAATTTTATTTTTAGATGCCAACTCTGTAGCTAAATTTTCAGACATTCTAAACAAAATATCTCAAGGGTCTTTTAAGACCCCATGAGGATGGATTGTGTCAGAAGCCAAAATCACTTAGAATCACTTTGTGGTTATTTGATGCAAAGAGAAACGAAAACAGATGCAAATGGAGAAGGATCAAATAATTGATACTCACGTAACTGTATCATGCACACTGGTTGGAAGAGTTGACAATAAACAGGCAATTGTAAGTGAAACACACAAGCATCAGGGGAAATTCTCTGCAAAGAGAATTCAACCTGACAGTGAATAAAGTGTGGCAATTGCCCGAAAGCACAGGACAGAATCCCTTGGGTGATTTTTCTCCTGAAGAAGGCTCAGGTCCCCTTGATCCCTTCCTCAGTTTGGACTTAAAAATAAACAGGGGAAGGAATACTGCCAATGCATTACGAACGAATGATCCTCTAGTAAAATACAAGAGCAGCCCGACTTCACCCAAAGCAGCCTGTCTTTTTCACTCAAGACCTCAGCCAGGCTATCAGCTGTGAGCAGTAGTGACCACCATCTTCCGGAATAGTTCCTTCTGCTCTTTTGGAGACTCTCTGGGGGAAATGTTAACCAGCACCTCGCAAGCTGGAAAATTCATGGCAAGTGTGCCTGAATTTCCCAGCCAGTTACACAGTGTTGAAAAATGTAAATGTGTTCCATGAAATGTGAAGCATCTGCTTGAAATCCAGGAGGTGATGTTCAGACACATTCAGGACACAGCTGAAATCAGAGATGGGAACTGATTAAAAAAAAAAAACCTGAGTCTTACAGTGAGAATGGAAATGCTGAGATCAATTAAACAAAAACTGGGGTTTTAACACAAGTGAGGCTGATTCTAAGATTTTTCATGAAACAAATTGTTGGGGGATATATTTCTAAGAGAGAAATCACTGCTCTAGAAGTAGATTATACATTTTAAATAAATTAATAAACTGTTAGTAACAGAATTTTAATAGACATTTAAAGGTTTTGCAGGGTGATAAATTATTACAATTTGAGAGAAAATCAGATTACTAGTGGTTTCTCTAGAAAATGGGTTGACAAATAATGGCCCACAGGACACAACAGGCCATGCTTGATTTTGTAAATAAAGTCCATAGCAGCTCTTTAACTATAAGGAGAAGATTTGAGTAGCTGCCACTGAGACCAGATGGCCTGTATATCCAAAAATATTTACTTTCTGGTCCTTTCCAGAAAAAGATTGCCAACTGCTGTTCTAGAATGCACACAAACCTTTCTTTATTTCTCATGATCATGCTTGTGAGCCTTGTTGGAAATCTCTAAGCTGAGTGACTGGCGAATCCAGTTACAACATACAGCTGTATGTTGTAAATGCAGAATCAGGTTGAAGAAGAATGTCTTAACAACAGTGAATTATTTAGTGAAGAATTCTATTATAGAGGAAATAATCATTTTTTTGTAAATGGTAATGAATCCACATCCTGGATGTCACACTTAAAGGTCTCCTACTAGATGTGAAGATGGTTGAGAGTTTTGTTTTGTCTTGTTTTGATTTTTAATCCATTCCAATCTCCTAACCCTTAGAAAAGGACCTGGAATGTAGCAGTCACTCAATTTGTCTCTGCTAGATAGTTAAGGAACTTTAACTGACATCAATTTTACAAGTTATATCAACTTATAAGAGACGGATTTATCAAAGCTGTAACTTGATTTGTAAAAATAATAGAATTACATTTTTCTTCAAGAAATTAGTTTTGAAAGCCAGTTATGCTTGTTTGGTATGTATAATTGTCGACCTAATTGATAGGGTGTTATCCTTCCCCCGTCCAGGTTTCCATGAGGCATCCATTAGCAGCTCTGCAAACCACCTTGGGAGAGCTTAGTTGCTGCAGAGTGTTTAAGTCCATTTAAACATCTCAGGCGACAGTTCTCTCCTAACTTTAAACGCTGACTATGTACATGTTATGGAAGAATAACAAAAAATAGGTCCAAGAGAGAGAATGCCCAGAAATCCACAACTTTACAAATAGCTACCATTTATTAGACACTTACATGAGCCAGGCCCTCACTGAGGAACTATATTTGCTCAATCCCTATTCCTCAGCCCAGTTCTGTCATGGGCCCTTCTTTACAGAACAAGTAAGCAGGTGGCCAAAGAAGCCAAAGTCCTTGTTAAAATTCGTATACCAATTCATGCAGAACTGGGATTTGAGCTCAAGTCTTTCTGACTACTTAATTAATGTTCTTTCCATTCCACATCGGGCTATCTTTGGAAAGAAGAAACTGCGGTCTGGGCGATTGAGCAAAAATATGTTACAAAATTATTTTAACTTCTATTTTTACTCATACAGCACAAAAGAAGCTGCCTAAGATCCACAGGTTAGTTACAGAGAACAGCAGCAATATACCCATCCAATAAGCCTCCGGGTGCCTAGGAGGGACCAGAGATCAAAGACTGTGTCCCTTCTCTCTAGAAGCTTCTGGAAGTACAGGAGTCAGAAAAGAGAGCTCCATGTTGCTCCAAGTGAGATGAGGTCAGACTGTGCTCTGGAAGCTCAAACGTTGGTGTCCAGGGCAGGCTGAAGACCCTTGAGCTTCTGAGGCTGGGTCACTAGCCAGGTGACAATGAGAAGGAACTCCAAACAAAGGACAAAACACAGGTAAGGTAAGTGGAGGCAGGTGACTCAGCAGAGCACAGACTCGCTGTGAGGGGAGGTGGCGGTGAGGCTGCAGGAGCAGCCACTGTAGACTGGCCCTTGCGCATGGTCCCAAGAGAAATGGGTTATTTTGTTCTGCAGGTAATAACAATCCACTGATGGATTGTCATTAATGTATTAAAAAGGCAGACTTGCGTTTTCAGGGGGTCACTCCAAGAGAGACTGGGGACCAGTTTCAGCGGCTCCTACAGGTCATCCAGTAGTAAGTGGTATGTTCTCACCAAGGGGCAGTGGTGGAAGCTTAGAAAGTGGGGAACTGATCTGGGGGAGAGTAAAGGATGTGCCACGAGTGAATCCAGTGGCCAGTGCATGGAGTGTGAGAGTCCCTGAGGCGGAGACAGGATGAGTGCCAACGTCAAGGTTGGGGAGGCTGGGGAGTGGCGGTGCCACTCACAGTGAGGATGGACATGATGAAGGGGAAAATGTTGAGCTGACTTTGGGGGATGCTTTGTTTGAAATGCCTGTGGGGCTCTGTGATGTAGATACCTAGTTGACAGATATTTAAGACAAACATATTGTCGAGACCTGGAGCTAGAGATTATCAAGATGATTTTTTCAACTGTATACAATGAAATGGAAATCGTTTTACTCACTGGATGTTATAAATATTAGATTTAAAAACATGTTAAATAAGAAATGAAAATCTTAAATTGATTCAAATATAAGCTCAAAATATTTTCTAAGATTTTCTGTAAGAATCTACTCTAAGAGCAGAATAAAATTTCTACAGATCTACCTAAGCCTTTTATCAAAAAAACACACAATCTTCTAAATTCCCTAAGAGACAAAGGTTATGGGGGAGTAAGTGTGCAATCTTTATACTTCCTTTCACTCAAATTTTATTTATAAATGATAGTTTTTTTACTTTAAAGACTTAGATAATTATGATGCCTTTTATATATATATATATAAGGAAAATCTCTGTGATTTTCATTCTCCGTGAAAGTCCAAAAAGCTGTGACTCCAGTTGATAAAAGTGTCTGGAATGTATTTTGAAGTGTCAGAAGATCATGCAACAAAAGTAACTGAAAATGTTGGGAAATGATTTGAAATGAGATATTTAAGATATTATACTCATAAGTTCTCAGTTCTTAGAGTCATCTGAGAAGATTCTCTAAAGTAGGTAAGCAAAATTAAAATCAGCTGAACCATTCAACTGCCGAACCAACTCTGCAGGATTTGCTGGAAGATGACAAGGATGTGTTGTGTATCCCACCTGCAATGGGAAGTTTTTCCAGGTCACATCTTACTTTCTTCAGGCATCCATGCACCTCTCTATCCCAACAACTGTCATCTCCAATACTGCAATGTCCTAAGTGATTGGCCAGGGGTGGAAATGCATCCCACTGGCGGTACCCCAGTGTAGCTGTAATACTTCCATCTCCTAATGAGGTGGAATTTTCTCAGAGTCTGGATATCCATCAGCAGAGAAAGTCTAGAAGCTGTTATGCTCAGATATGGGGGTTACAACAAGAAAGAGCTGGTCGTTATTGCCCTGGTGATATTGAAGATGCACAGGTGCTTATTTCCCACGTCTCTCTGATCACTCCTCATGCACTCATTCATTCTATCACTCATGCATTTACTCATGCAAGCATCTGTTTAACACTATGTACCAAGCATGGCTCTTGGTGCTGGGATGAATAAAAATATTTCAAAGCCTTGGTTTCTGCCTCAAATCTCAGAAGCTTATCTCAAGTCCAAGATATATGGGGCAGAAGGGATGGTGAGAAAGAGGTAAGGAAAATTAAGCATACTGAAATATGTGATGGTCGCTGTAAAAGAAATAATGATAGCACAGACGGGGGTGCTGCAGGAGCTCAGGCAGCTATCACTTCCTTCTTCATGTCCACATCAGTGAGCCTCCATGGGTCACTTGGGACTGACGGTACCGACCCCTTCACCACCTTAGCTCTGCTTCTGGTCAACTCAGTTCTTTGTTCTGGCAGAAGCAATTCAAGAAAGGAAAGGAAAGTGGAAATGCTCAGGGATTAGAACCTAAGGCTTCTGAGGAGGAGTTCTTCAAACAACATGGGGAACTCACACCTAGACTATGAATTAAACAAAGACAAACCAATGCGTGGCGAGGAATCGCAGAGGAATGTTCTGTACTGTGAAAACACTGTCAGTCTCTGTATCTTTTATTCTTTCTTGACCTAGAATCTGAGGCTCAGAGATGGCAAAGAAGGTGAAATTTTCAGAAACCTCAGGCAATGTTAATAACTAAAGGAAATATTTGCAGTTTGACACATGAATTCAGCATTTCTTCTTCTCCTCCTGAAAATTACCCAGAAGCAACAAAGTGAATGTGAAGCACATAGGTAATTTATATTTTTAACAGAATTAGGAGAGAGAATCCCCAAGCTCCAAAATGGGTATTAAGGGCTACCAAAAGCAAGCCCTGGTGCCTTCCAGAGGGAGAACATTTGCAAATGAGACAACCCAGTGGTCGGAGATGTCAGAAGGAAAGGGAAGAAGTACTGTTCCAAGCCGAGGGGCACTTCCAGAGGTGCAAAGTCTAAGCCCCTGGTTTGCAACTGTGGGAATGTCGGCAGGAGCCCTGCTGGATCCAGTTTGCTGAGGAGGCTGAGCCAAGGAGGAAGGATGTTTGCAGGGCATATTCACAGGACGTGGTCTACATCTGTGGCAAGGGGAATCTCACAGATAGCTTCTCCACTGGCTGTGGAGAAACACAACAGAACTCGGGCATCATTTAGCACCGAGATTCGCCTACCGTTAGTGCTCCTGCACTGCTAGGGCTAATAATGATGCTGATGAGCAGTAACAGGAGGAGAAGGAGGAGCTGTTGTTGTATGTGGTTCTATTAAAAGGACCCCCTGGAAAAGGGAAAGTTAAGCCAAAAAGACTGATTTTAGAAAAATCAAATCTTAGTAAAGTTACTGGTCTTCAAAAATGAAGAAAGCATCCAACCGGGCCAGAAGATCAATTTTATCGTAAGTAAAAAACTAATCCAGGTGAGCCTTAGATAATCAAACAAAAACTTCAATAAATTCTAAGAAGTAGAAAGGGTATAGACAATTCTCTAAGCTTAATGCAATAAAACTAAAATTAATAATAAAATCAGAAAAGAAAACCCTCCTATCTCCTGAAAACAGAATGACAATAATAACAACAAAAGTTTCTCTTGGGTCAATAGGAAATTCAAACTGAAGAGCAAACTATCTAGAAAATGAGCATAATGAACACATATAAGTGATAGAGCTAAACCAAGTTTCAGAGGAAAATTTATAGCCCTCACTATTTATACTAATAAACAGAGTAAAAAATAAATGAATTTGAAACCTCCCATAAGAAGTTGGGCATAAAGAACTAAACAAAAATAAATCAAGGAAAACCAAAGAATAAATTCACGAAGAAATAAACTGAAAATTAAAAAAATAGAAACTAGAAAATCAATAAAAGTAATAAATATATTCAAAACTGTTTCCTTGGAGATAGAAAGTAAAATAAGCAAACCACTGGGAATAAATGAAGAAAGGACTAATAACAAGAAGGAGAAACTATCCAGAGAAAAGTAACCGCAAGTACAGAGAAAGTTGAATTCAGGAGAAGAGTTGACTCAACTCATGAAAATATCACAGAGAACCTGGATGAAAGAGACTGTATTTATAAGAAAATATCTTTACAAAAACAAACACCAGAAGAGAAAGTAAATCTAAACAGAACTTTCACAGGAAAAATAGGGAATGGTATGTAAGGTAATGTGATATATATTTACATTTGAGAATAAATGAGCTCATGTATGTAAACTTCTTGGACCTGTCCCTGACCCATGGCCAGTGCTGCAGAATTATTTGCACTTATAATTGCTAAGCTAGATAGAAGATCCTCAAAAAGTTAATAGTCAAAAGAATCAAGCAGCAACTTAGAGAAAACACAGCATGACCTCCTAAGCTTTTGCCCAGAAATTCAAGAACAGTTTAATATTACAAAAGGACAGAAATCATACAGTCTTGGAGGATGTTAACAAAAAAAAAAAAAAAAAGTTTGGTTTGGTACAGTTCAAGATCTTGTCTTCAAAAACAAAAACAAACAAAATATGCACATACATACAAAACAAACCTCTAAATAGGAATCGATGGTTAAGGTTAAGTAATATAAATTATTTTATTTTACTTAACCTTAACCTAAGAGCCAGCATAATACTTGAAATGAAAATTCTAATCCTCCTAAATAAAGAACTAGACACGAGTATCGACTATCATCACTATCATGTTAATTTTTCCTGGAGGTACTAGGGAAAGCAATTGGAAAGAAAACGAGGTTTAAAAATTAGAAAAATTTTCAAATGATAAATTATATACCTGGAAAACATAATAGAATCAAATGAAAAACTACGACAAACAAGAGAATTCACAGATGATAGGATTCAGTGTGTTTCTTGAAAATCCTTTGAAACCTTCTTTCTAATTTTTCTTCTAATGTGAATGTGTAGGACAAAGAGCCAAGGACAGCTGTTTTGTTGCCCTGCCTGTCTGGAGCCATCCCTCAGGAGTTCTTTGTGCTTGCCCTATGGATGACAGTTTGTTTGAACAAGGGTGAACTCTGAAGTCTCCTAGCTTTGCCTCATTATCCTCTGTGTTCTCATAAATATCTTCTAAAGAGGTATCTTCAGACACCATGCACCACAGCACTTAGCACTATGTGATTAGGAGAGAGAAAGGGAAACCCAGAGAACTTTTAGGCCTTGGAGAATCATGGAGCAGCTTGCAACAACTCATGAGGCAGAGAGGTGAAACTGTAGTCCAGTGAAGGGTGTTGGTCTCTTAGCTGGGCATGGTGGGAGAGATTAAAAAAGATGGAGCAGTGCAGGTGTATGTCTTCATGGCCCCAAAACCGAGACACAGGATGCTTAAGTAAGTGAGGGAAAATGAGCAACCCACAAGGCTGGCTGGAACAGATGTGGGCATCTCCAGGGGAGAGGCTGGTATGGGGATCCTGGTATCCAGCTGGCATGTAAACCTATAAATGCTAATCTTGAATTTCTCCCTCTCACCCCTGCCAAGGGATAAATTAGGGAACTGTGTCTCAAGGATTTCCAAAGCCAGATGCTGCATTAACCTACAATAGCTCAGACACTTGGGCATTACCAGAACTTCCAAACTCCACTCACAAGTGAGGCTCACTGCCCTGAACCTGGGTAGTGCACACTGTAGGATGGTCTTTAGAGTAATCAGAATCGAACTTTGGGACTGTCTTTCACATATTACTCTTGCCCTATGCAACACCATGTTGTCACTGGTGCTTCAATTATTACTATATTCTCCAAAGTATTTTTATGTTCCATTTCTCTTCTGTCCCATAAAATCATTTAAACTTAGCAAAATGTATTACTCCTGCTGCTGCTTGCCAACAATTCATACCAGACCAGCTCCGATCAGGTCCATCCTTCGTTAGCTCATGTAATCAGCACCAAGGCCAGCAACCACCAGTGGAGGTGGCCATGGGGCTGGGACCTGAACCTGCCTTTTGTGGGGGATGTAATTCAAGCCCCAACAAGTAAAACAAGTCATTCAGTCATCATTTAATCCATCCAGAATAAAGTATATTATTCAACATGAATCCATTTCTTTTGATGAACAAAGTACATGGGACTCAGATGATAGAATCAAGAGGAGGAGGTTAGAGACAGTTGATAAGAGACCTTCACTTTTCATTTTCAAAGAAATACTTCTTTTTGGCACTCCTTGGACTGATCAAATCTCCAACACAAAATTCATGGTCTGACAGGGCTTCCCTGTATGTCTGTTCCTTAAATCCCCAACCCAAGACAGCCCCAGAAATGCTCTCATTCTACCACTATAGCCAAATTGTTAATTACAACATGAAATTTCATTGTCTCAAACATCCTTGTATTTTCTTTGAGAAGCTGCTAGAGCATTTCAAAGTGATTAGATTTCCTGTATTGTGTTTATTTATTTTTAAAATTTATTTTTTAGTTTTTGTTCACTAGCCTGCTAAAACTCTCTCGGTGGAATGAGCATACAATTGCCTGGCATTTAGAGGAAAAGGGAGTGCACGTGTCAGGCTGAAGGACAGATAAGGGGAGAAAAGAGAGAAGGACTGTGACATGCATTTGGATTTGCTTTAGGATTTAGTCCCATTGGGCACTTTTTTATTTTTCTACCTTCTCCATCCTTAGCCCTATTCCTTTCACATTATAATGCCTTTAGAATAGGTCAAGCATAGCTTGCTAAAATAGGAAATGTATATAATCAATCAATAGCTTGGTATTACACAAAATAGAAAGTGGCATAGTCTCCTTTCTTTTCCTTGTGGAAACAATATCCAGCACTTCTCCAAAGACAAAAGAGTAGGACCAGAGATCCAAATACCTGACAATTAGTCTCTTCTACAGCCAGAAACTGGGCAGCTGGCAACCTGCTGTTTTTCCTCTGAGCATCTCCGATTAGATCCTAAATGTAATTTAATTCCAGACTCCAATATACACTTCCTGAATTATCCCTACAAAGAATCAGTTATGTTACAAATCCACATCACTATTGATAACAGTCTTGCAGGGAAGGACAGGCTACATTATCAAAAGCAATCTAAAAATATCAAATTAAATCATTACCTAACTATATTAAAGAATCCACAGTGTAAAGGAATCCTATACAATTTCTCTAAAATATGAGTAATCCTGTTAGAAAATGAATAAGCACTCCTTAGCTTATCTTCTGTAATAAATATGGGTTCTCATATAACTGGCTTGCTTAAGGAAATCTATATTCAAATTTCCCCTCTCCCAAGGGAAAATGAAAGATATATGAAAGGAAAATTCAGAACATGCTACGAATACCAGAGAAATGAAAATGTAAGAAAAGCCAGCAACTCTTCAAATGCAAAATGCAGTCGTGATATGAAAAGGAATAGATGGAAAGCTCCTTGAGGTTGGTTGGGGACCACGCCTTTGATGAGGCTGGTCCGTGAAAGCAGAGCAAAGGGAGAAAAGGCAGGATGCATATTTAAGACAATTAAGCCCTTCCCCTGACGCACAGCCTTCGGGCAGGTCGCTCACTGAGGGACCCACCGTCCTGGCTGGAAGAGGATTCCTGCCATTTTTCTAACCTCATGTCCTTGCTGCATCACTGCCACTCCCCAGGGCAGAAGCAGGAGGCAGCCACCGCAGCCCCCGGGGGTGGGGGGCTTCATCTCATTTTCCCCTATCGCTTTCTCTTTCCTGGATAGAACCCTGAGCATGAAACCTCCTTGCTGCTTTCCTGGAACTTTCGGTCAAGTGTTTATCTTCCTGACGCAGGCAAAATTCTTATTTTCTAGTTAGCCACAAATTGTTAAGGGCCTTCGGTGCATACACTAAATTTATGATGGAGAAATAATATGTTCTTAAATGAACAATATAAAACTGCTTTTTATTTAAGTTTGTTGGTATTTAAATATTCTCTTCCCTTTTTTATGAAAGGGTTACAGACTCCTTAATTTCTAGACAAACATCTTTCAGATTCAAAGTGAGTCATAGGAATAACTGAAAAATGTCTCTTCTTCTTCCACAAGTGAACTGTTCAACACAGTATTAGCACTCATCTCTCTGCCCTTTCTGTCTCTTCCTTCTCCTTCCTCCCAGAACAATTCGGTTCTTATCATCACACTCAGCAGCCTGAGGAAGGCATCTGCACCGACAGGGGGTGGGGGAAGCCACCTTAGTCCGAGGGTGGCAGAGCCTGAGTGGCAGGTGGGGAGATTGCCTCTGGAGGTGGGATGGAGTGGGGCGCAGGGATTCAGAGCCTGAGGAGGCATCTGTGGAGGGCAGAGGTGACAACTAAGGCTAGAGATGGGCTACATCCAGGGATTAATTAAATAAAGAAACATATTCAGGATCATGGGGGCAGATTTCCCACTATCGGACCAGGGAGCTACAATGGAAAGTGAGAAAACCAGAATGAAGCCTGAACGTAAATGTTAGCATGAACTCAGGGTTTTTAATACATAAGCATATATGAAAATAAGTCTAGGTGTAAATGTGTGTGTGTCTGTGCCTTGCCTTGGAGTAGTTATGCCCCAAAGGCAAGGAAAACACCATTTGTTCAGATCTCCATAGAAAAGAACCAGCACTCTTTGGAGCAATGGCAGATTTGGATTTCACGGCTGGGGCAGGGAAAGGACAAGATAAGCCTGGAACACCTTTTGGGCTAAAAAAGCAAGAAAGTGCTCAAAGAATGATGGGGACATATTAAAATGACACAGAAACCAGCTTGATGGGACGCCGACTGGCTAAACCTGAGGCAATTGATATAAACAGCAAATGTGATGATTTATGATGTGCTGAATAAAATAGGAAAGCACAAGACCATATAGATATAAATAAGTAGATGAATAAATTGAAATTTTGATGAGATTCAGGATATTGGCCTAGTTTCACAGTATGTTTCCATGAAATATGTATTAATCACGAAAAGGAAAAGATTGCAACGTGGGAAAGCCTGGTGGACAACGCCCAATACAAATGAACACCATTAGAGAGGAGACAGATTGAAATCTCACTCCCCGCCCCCCACCCCACCCCATCACTTCCGTAATTCCTGGGAAAGAAGCATCACCTGAAACTAATCACGAGGAAACATCAGATAGACCCCAAGCCAAGCCTGCAGGAGACCAGAGAGAGTTGCAATGAGCCACTCTGAAGTGGGTCCTTTTGCTGTAGGACATTATTAGGGGAGATGGAGGAACTTGAAAAGGTCTGAGCATCAGGTGGACGTCCCCCAGCAGGGTGAACCTCCAGATTTTGATAGCTCTATTACAGCTCTGTAGGAAAGACACACTAGAGCATTTGGGGGCTAGGGGAAAGGGCCTCAGACTAGCAACTGATCCTTAGTGTAGGAAAAAATAATTCTCTGTACTCTATTTGCCACTTTTGGGCAGGTCTGTGATTGTTTCAAAATAAAGCTTTAATGTGTTATCTTAGTATACTTTAAAGAAAGCTGAACATGTATTAGGAAATATCATCTGCAATTTTCAGTTAGTGACTGCGTTTCTCAATTGGGTTGTAAATCAAAGCCTGAGAACGAATCCCGCTTCAGTGCATGTGCTGGTAAAATTAATTTCCTGACAACAATAAAGGCTGTTATGCAGCATAGAAGGGGAATAGGGTTTTCTATTAAGTATACTGCTATCAATGGATAGCCAATTTGCAAAGAAATTAAAAGAAACAAATGTTCTTAATATGGATCTGTGCTAAACCAAATATGGTCTTTCTTTAAGGTGATACTGACCATCTTGGCGGCAACCTCTTTCAGATCAATATCCTTTATTTTAAACAGTTTTCCTTTAAATAATTACAGTACCATAACATAACCACCTAATCTGTAGTACTCTAATTTACACAAAAGGAATTCAGTAAGTGTTTTTCCTGCATCACAAGCCAGTGTTATTTTTAGGCTATATTTCCAGCAGTGGTCAAAGATGCTTACAGTTCTTTTCCTCATTATTTGATGTCTGCCAGAACCCTTCCACTTTAGATTTGTTAGCATATTTTGCATCTCTTAGCTCTTCAAATCGTTGTGAAATTATTTCTGAAGGGATGGCAAACTGACTCTATGCTCTGTTCCTTTTAATGTTATTCTTTTATGAAATACTATAAAATAGAGAATTTTTATTCCATACCTGGCTGCCCATTGATAAGAAGCATTTTTCTTTGTAGACTTTGAAAATGGAGTAAATCAATTAAAGATTACATTTTTTTCCAAAACTGTTCTACTAATGAAAGAAAGGAAGTGCTTAAAAATAAACAACTCAATTCATTACCTGATTTCCTAGAATACGCCAGATTCTTTGCAAAGCACTTCCTTTTTTTTTCCCTTTTTAACCCTATTTGATTCTTACGGTCAGGTATTATACCTCTCACTTCCCAGATATCCTGTATATTTATTCTATATATTTATTCTATTACATCTGCAACAGCAGATAGTTTATTGATGAAGGGGCAGAAGAAATATATACAAAACGTTCAGGGACGTGCGCCAGGGTGACCCCGGCCCCCCAGCATGGTGTGAGGCAGGAAGTAGGGTCAGCGTCCGGGCTGCCTGTGTGCGGAGGCCTTTACTGCGGTAACTTTCGTGAGGTAAACTGACAGAGCAGAGGATGCACTTACTCCAACTGCAAAAACATACCTGCCACCCTGATCTGTATCTTGACCACCTACTGTGGAGCTCAACTGCTCAATTAAGAGGAGGGTGAGGAGTAAAGAGTGGAATTTGTGGGAGAAAGGAGGAAGGTCCCATAAATACCTTCAGGGAGGCTCTGAAGTGCAGAAAAAAAGAAGGGTAAAGGCTGGGGCAGAACTCAGAGAGAACAAAAGCTCATTTGTCCCACCTTCCCCCTTAACGAAGCATCCACCTTGTGGTGTAAGGACTGAAATGGAGGTCCAATATCAGTGCTACCTTGACACCTGGGGAAACTGGTGGGGGTAGGGGGGTTGAATGGTAAGTTTCTCCAGTGGATTAGTCCCCTGGACAAAGAGCCCTCCTCGTCCAGCAGACCAGGTCCAGGTCCTGCCTCTCGCTGCCAGCCTGGAATCATTCAAGCAAGACATTCACATCCTTCTGCTGAAACCAGGGGCACCCCCCCCATCCCTACAAAGCCCACCTCCCTCAGACTCCACGGTTGACTCTGCTCCGCAGTGCAACCCCAGGGTCCCCAGGGGGTGGGTCCCCGGGCTGTGAGTCCACACGTGACTAAGAGACTCCCGTCCATCTCACCTGCCCGGTATGGGGAGCTATGTGTCCAGCCACCCTAGACCCCTGGGGCAGGAATCCCTTGCCAGTAGGGGGAAGAGGAGGCATTTAATTATTTACTGGGCAGCCCCAGCGTAGACTCAGGCTCCAGCGGGCTTCCCGCTGCTTTCTGGAGTATGCCCTGCTTAGTAAATGCACTGACGGCAACGTGAACCCTGAGCCCCTTGGGTAAAATCAGAGGCCACTTCCTTTGCCTCATAAACGCAAGTTGTTCAAGCTACTATTCATGGAAGTTGTTTTACGAGCACTAAGAGGCAAATATTGAGAAAGGGATCCCGAGAAAGCTTTCAAACTAAAAGCGATTACTAAAGACCAAGGGCAGCATCCAGTTCCGAATCAAGTTTCCAAACAAAACACACCATAAAGTGACTGGCATCCCAGTTCCCCAGTGCCGGGAAGGCCTGGAGAACCCATGGGATTTAACCCCTTTCCAATGACACAGCAATTCTCTCAGCCCTGCCACATGGAAACTACAGCTCTGTTTGCTGCATTTGATTCCTGTAGAGCAAAAGGACAGATTTTTTTTTATAGGTAAAAAAGAGACAGATAGGAATAGCTCCAAATAATTGAGCCTGTTGTTTACTGACATGCATAAAAAGAACTCAAATAGCTTTTTAAATGCTTTCATCTAATTAGACAGGATGGCTTCTTTCAAATGCCACTAATTGGTATAGCTAGATTTGCCATAGGGGTGTTTTTTAAAGAACTATTTTCTTTTAATGCCAGTAGACCTGTTGGAAGATTAATAAATGGAGAAATCTCTTCTCCTCTGCAAGGCTGGCCGCCCACTAGCCTTGCCCAGTGTCACCTCACATCTGCCAGGCTCCGGACGGCTGGCACACCGAATGGGCGCACGGTCCCTCTGCCCCCTCCCGGCCCTGCAGGATGCGCGTGGTCAGCGCGGGTGACGCCAGGGTGCACCTACCTGCCAGACCAGGTGCTCCTTGGCCCCCGGCGTCGCAGACAGGCAGACGCTGAGCACGATGGTGTGGGAGGAGGAGGTGAGGACGCTGGCAACGACGGCGTCGCGCATGTTGAAGGGCAGCATGGTGTACACCACGAAGATGATGAAGAGGAAGAAGGACACCTGCGGGGGAAGAAGGCCAGAGCGTCACCGAGTGCAGGCGCTCAGCGAGGCCTCGGACCCCCACCAAGGCTCACACGACCCCCTGAACCATGCCCGAGCGGCAGCAGAGAGAAATCAGCTCCTAATAACAGAGGCCTAGCTGCTGGTGTCGAGGGAAAATACTTCCCCCCCCCAAATGCGGGGGTTTCTAGTTTCGGGTTTTGAGCCAATGGCCGTCATTCGGGCTAATCTGAGCACTGCACGGCCACGGCTGCTCGGCTGGTCCTAAAACTTCGGGGCGCGTGTCGGTGCTGGGGAGCCTGGACGTCACCTGTCAGACCATACCGGGAGGCCCAGGAGAGAGGGCAGGTGTCCTCGGGACAGTTAGCAAAGGTGGATCGAAAGAGCAGGGATATTTAGTAAGCAGAAGGAGAAAGGCTTGGAATGGAAAAGGAAAGGGCTTAGCAGGTAAGAAAAGGGGTTTCCTTGCGCACCTAGCATAGAAGATCATCACAAAGGACGGAAGGTGATGAACCTAGTGCATACGGGGACGGGGTTCAGGGGCGCAGGGGAGAGGGCAGCGGCGTTTGGGGGCTTCCCCACGTAGCTCTTCACACCGAGAGGAATGAAACTGGGGAGACACCGGGCCTCGCCCTCCCGCGTGGCCCACGGTACTTCCAGGCGACCCCAGGGTCCAGCAGGGCTGGAAGGAGGGGGCTTGGCGCCCGCTGCTCTGCCGGGAGGGCGCCCGGCAGCCTGGTTTCCCACCTGTGCATCCACAGGAAAGAGAGCACAGGAAAGGTTAAGGGGACATAACGTGCCAAATAACTAAATATCCCCCCACCCCAAGGCTGCGCTTCCCTTTCCTTCAGGGCGTTCAACACAGCGGAGGCGTCTCTGCGGCGGTGGCAAGGCTGCACAGGGAGAGGACGGGTCCTGGCCACCCGGGGAAGGCAGCTGCGTGCGGCTTCGCAGGGCGGTGTCCCGGAAAAGGGCCCCTGCCCCGGTCCAGGACGAGCCAGGTGCGCTGTGCCAACCCCGAGGCGCCGCGAGCCCAGGTGTCTCAGCCCAGCCAAGGAGAGACCCAGCGTGAGCGGGAGAGAAGGGCCAGCACCCCGGGAAGCCTGCACCCCGGGAGGCCAAGCAAGGCCCGCAGGCCCCCAGAATGGAGGCAGATGCATTACCACCGCGATATGTTTGGTCTGGTAAATGTTTTTTCCCCCTTTACTTCTTTAAAATAAAAGACCATGAAGGCTTTTCTCAGTGAAGTAGGATTATTTAGCATGGCTTCCTTTCACTTGTTCCAGTCTATGTATGGAATGTGAAACCAAGGCAGAAAAATTGTCCAGAGAGAGTTTATATGCCAAAATCAAAGTGGAAACAGGTAGGAAGGGGGCATCTCTTTTGAAGGATTTTTTTAGCCAAACCTCCAATGCTAAATCCAACACTTACCCTAACTCTAACTCTAACTTTATGCCTAGACTGAACCCTTATCCTAACTTTAAAGCTAACCCTAAATCTTACTCTAAACCCGGCACTAATGCTTACACTTGCCTAAAAAATCCTTAAACTTGATTCTAAATAGAAGAGCTACCTTTGACCAAATCCCATTTTAACCTCATTCTAAACCTCACCCTAACCCTGGTCCTAACACTTAAAATAATCCAAACCAAAATTTACTTTATCCTAACCCTAAACCTATGGCAATCCTCATATGAACCCTGTCCCTAAATTAATATTTATTCTATTCTTAAAGCGAACCCAACCTCAATACTAAAAGTAATCCTAAACCTAAAGTTTTCATTTTCCTCTGTCCTAACCATAATTCTCATCTTATTCCTAAAACTAACCCTAACCTTACACCTATCCTTAATCTAATTTTTAAACAAATAATTACCTTAACTCCAAATTTAACTACCCTTAACTTTACATAAACCCTATTTCTAAATCAAAACCAACCCACACGAACCCTGTTACAATAACCCTAACATATAACCTTATACTAAATATTAAATCTGAATCTAATCCTCTCCCAGTCTTATCCCCATTCTAAACCAAATGTTTTTATCTTATTCTTACTCTAATCATAGCCTCTAAAACTAATTCTAATCGTAACCCTACTTTTACCCTTATTATAATCCTAAACTTCTCAAACACCACAATGCTACCAATAAAATTTATTCCAATCTAACTCTAACATTGAACCCTTCCACATATACTAACTCTAAATCTAACCCTAACCCTAACCCTAGAGCAAAACTCTAACCCTTCATTTTAGTCTAAAACTAATATGTACCCTAAGCCTAATACCCGCATACTAATCCTAACCATAAAATAACCTTAACACTAAACCTAGCTCTTATCTAACTCTACCCCTAACCCCTAGCCACGCCCTTGCTCATAAAGTGACAGAAACCCTGCGCTGAGTCCTAACCCTAATGCTAGCTCGATCTCTCCACTTTTCTTCTTGGGGATTCTCCTGTGGGAAGCACTGATCCCACAGGCAGGGTGGGGTATCACCCTCACTCCAGCTTTCCACGGATGGAACATGCAGGAGCTCTGGGAGCCCGCAATGGCCACCCAAAACCTCCACTGAGGAACATGGGCATTTCCTGAGTGCCTGGCACCCTCCTCCCGCCAGTCCTCCTCATGCCTCGGCTTGCTTTGCCTTCACGTAGCACTAGGAGCATCCAGTAGCTCCACCCCATTTTTCACAGGGGCTGCCTCTGGCCCAGAGAGATGGGAACTTGCCTAACATCCCCCAGCTCCTGTGTTAGAGCCTGAACTTGACCCCTGGAGTCTAAGCAGCCTGTTCTTGCAAACAGCGCGCCCTTTCTCCCTCCAGTAGATACGAATCACACTAAACTGGGAGAGAAGCTCGGACTTTAAAAAGAAGACAAAAAAAACCCTCATAACAAAACCACCTCTTTGACCCTAAAATGGAAAGGACATCGCTCACTTTTCACTGCTGACATCATGACCGCCTAAAGCATCTAGTGGGATACCTCGGGTACGGGATTTCTTCACTAAGTGGAACTTATTTTTAATAGTCCATTTAAAAAAATTGCTCATATTTCAAGAACATGCTCCAGTTTCATTCACCTATATATATTTAACTTCTAGTTTATGTTTACAGGATGGTTTGTAACAAGTAATAATCTACAGAGAACAAATTATGAATCAGAGAAAATAGTTACACTAAATACTTGCAAACTAGGTGATGAAACAGACACCTCTAAAAAAATGCTGAAGAACATACAGATTCTGTTAAGCAGGGTTTCTCCACTCCAGGGCTCCTGACATTGGGGCCAGATAATTCTTTGTCATGGGGGGTGCGGGGCTGTCCTGCATACGGGGTGACTGGCAGCATCCCTGGCCTCTACCAACTAGATGCCAGAAACACCCCTCCCTCCTGGTTGTGAAAATCAAAAATGTACTCAGGCATTGCCAAATGTCTTCCAAGGGCCAGTGCTACCTCCTGTTGAGAACCACCAAGCTGTAGGAAAGATTTCTTTAAGGAATGAGAAAAACAAATGGCGCTTGGTCACAGATCATTGGGAATATTCCATGTAACTTGGGATTTCTAATATCTACAAATGTATGGGAAGTTTTTAAAAATGACATTGTTATTTAGACACATAGCATTTATGCAAAAACCTTATATCCTAGACTGGGTATTAAATAAATATTTTCAAGTATGGAAATTGAACAATTACAAAAGAGACTCTGTTTTTCAACTACATGTTCTTCTAATGCAAAAACTTGAGCATTTGTTTGAAACATAACATCTGAACAGCTTAAGTCCAGACAGCCTTGCAGTTCTAACATTACTTAAATCCCAATAGATACTTCCGTACACATTTTGCGTTTTGAAATAGAAGCACATGGAAAGCGGCCTCTCTTCCTAGACCAGTTCAAATACAAATTCTTATGATTTCTCCCCCAAAAGGCTCCATCCACTTCCCATCCACTGCACACTAAAAGCCATAGTCCCTACAGCCTGACCTGCTGTGACTTCTGACGCTGCCAGCCGGCTCCTGCACACATTCTGTGCTCATTCCCAGGTGCCCTGTCCTCATGGTATTTCTGCCTGGCTCCCTGGCTCCACTCCAGCACCGCTACTTACCAGGCCTGCACCCACCACCCTGAGCAAAAAGCAAGCCTCCTCCTTCGCCCATACTCCCTCGTCCTCTCAACCTGCTTTACTTTCATTCATAGCACTTCTAGGACTGCTGTATTTGTTCATTTTCTTCCCCCGCCCCAACATACACACATATAATGACCCTGTGAGAGTGGATTGCCCACGGCTAACACCCCAAAGCCTGGGATAGCACCTGGCACATGGTGCCCAGGCAGAAACTCTCATATGACTCCCCCTGTCTAGTTTATTAGCATCTACTCCCTGCAGTATCTCTCAAATCGTTCCACTACCCCCTCAGTCTGATCAGCCACAGCACTGATGACAGGTATGTTGATTTTTCAATTATTAGTTCTCGGTAAATCAATTACACTTACAAACTCCACTGAACAGACACGTATCTGATGCCTGTGGCAGGCGACACACACACTGGATTCAGCAGGAAACAGCCCCTGCTCTCGGGGTCTCCGGCATGCGTTGAGCAGGGGTCTCCTACTTCGTCTATCTCCAGGAGACCTTGGGTCCTGGAAAAAAGGCACTTCCAGACCTGAAGTGTGGAGCCCACCAATCAATGGAAGGAGGGGATGGTCAGGCCTAGTAGGTTTAGCCCACTGGCTGGGATTTCCTGGGACCCTCCTCTGCCACCAGAGCCCTGGAGGGTTGCCCTGCCTGGTCCCCCACTCAGTTCCTTCTTTACACAGCACTCGGTTGATGGGAAATGTGCTCACACTGCCTTCCTGGCAGCACGAGCTCTTAAAGGAGGACTCTTTTGATGAAATCAATAGAATAACACTCACTAGGCAGAAAGGAAGCACGGCACTTTCTCATAAAGGAAGCTCTTCTGCACTGAAAACTCATCTTCTAGCCAGAAGGCAGGCATCCCGCAGGGTTACCAAGGGCACTTCCTGGGGATGGGCAGTCACGGGTGTTAATAAGGCCCCGAGTGGACTGTTGCAAAGGCAGGGTCAGAATTGTGCAACAGAATAATTAATGATGGAGCTGGGGGGACCACTGAGACCGTCTGATCCACCTCTTGAGAGGGGAGATAGGGGAAGCCCAGGACACAGAGGACTAGACGTGGCTTCACCGTCACATGCCCGGGGACCAAGCCAGAACTAAGATCTCAAGGGCTTCTGTCTCCTTAACATCTTGGGAGTCCAAGTCGGGGATTACAATGTATCAAGGCGATTTACGGCTTTTGAAGCGACACTAATTTCATGACATGATTTCTTTTCACTGTTTAACAGGAAATTACCCGGACGTGAAGAGTTGAGGCTGAGCCCAAGCAAGGGGTTAGCACGGAGTCAGAAACGGGTCCTGACTGGCCCTCACGACCTGAGTGGATTGTGGTGACCCTCCTGTTTCTGACCACTGGCAAAAAGCCTACGCCCTTTCACAGGGCGGGGTTCGCGCTTCTTTCAGAGGCCAATGGCAAGCAAAAATTTCCAGAAGATGCCAATAGGAGCTTAAAAAACGGAGCTCCTGACTTCTTTCAAATGACACCTCAATTCTAATACCTTAATAAAGTGTTTGCTATTTATTCCGTTTCTTCTAGAATGTATAAACCAGGAAAACCAGCAAGATAATCAGGGTTAGTTATGTCAAAGGCAGTGGTTCTGTTGAGAAACACTGTCAGAAAAATATTTTCTATCTTTGTTATGCTAATAGCATTAAGCGATATAACATCCCAGTGAACATAATGGAAGTATTTTATAGCCAGAAGTAAAACAGAGCTACTCAAATTATCTTTCTCCAAATCTCTGAGAATTTATAAATATCATAGTATTTAAAGTTCTACTTGATTTTCAGACACACAGATTTCACAAAAACCCATAGGAATTATACCTCCCTAATCATCAGGGTATAGTTCTTAAAATAATTTTGTGTTTCTAAAAGTCATGTTTTAAAAATATAACTAGAAGTGTGCCAAATTTTAGTAAAAATTCTCTGAGGAAAAGATAGAATTCTTGAACATATTTATTTAATTGAGCATTCCGGAAGGTAAGTTCTAAATCCAACATGAAAATATCCTCATGGATGCTATTTCCATCTCAAAGTATATGAAGATATTTAGAATATTTATACTCTTTTAGTAATTAGGAACATTTTTAAACTTTCTGGAAACAGCCAGAAAGCTACCTGGTCAGAAATATGCTTTACCTTTTTAAGAAACAAAATAGGCAAAATGATATTTACTTCTTCACCTTGATTAGTATTTCCTTATCTTGTTCCTTGATCATACTTTATATTAGGGTCACTTTGGGTCTCTTTTACATTTTTGAGTACAAATACCACAAAGTGGGTAAAACAGTCTTTTCTTCAATTGCAGGAACCTTGAGTGTTAAACCACCAGGAGATGTTCAGGCTTCTCTACATGTCTCCTTAAGATTATCTTCTCTCTCAAGCTTAAATTTCTTCCCTTTCTCCTGTTTCCTTCCCCAGATCCTTCCAGTGTTGGAAATTACACAGGCATGCATGCACATACACACACAAACACAATCTACAGATTCCATCCCACTGAACTGCCACCCAACCCCACCTCTTGTGCTCAGTTGAGAAGCCACCTCTTCCCAGGTCAAATAAAAAGTTTTACCCACAAGAACAAAACCAGTGGAATGGACTTCCTCCGAAAAAGAGGTCTGGATCTCAGACCCAGGAAGAATTCTGCAATTCAGGTCGTGGATGCTTACAAAGCTTTCTATTTTCAGTGGCTTGGGATTCCCCAGGCTTCACAGGACTCACAGGCTCAGCTCTGAGATCTAATTCCTGATGTCATTCCCATACACCATAGTGTATTACATAGGGATGCATTACACGGAGACCCTGAATTGTCACAACAAGCCTGGGATACGTGGGTGCAAATCTTGTCTTGGATATTTGAGTTCTCATTCTCCGTAATCAAATAAACAGCCCTTCCCTTGGTCTTTCCCATCTGATGCAATGAAACTTTACACTCAATAGTTATCCTTAATAGTTTTCTCTTCCACCTTCTCTCCATCCCTAAAAGACAGCCTGAACCTACACACTGCTTTCCATCTATGGCCACAACCCCAGTAAATTGCATGATATTCCTGAATTCCTGCCATAACATCCTAAATGGACTCTCTGCTTTCATCATTGTCCCCTAGAATCAATTTTCCATGCAGAAGTCAAAGTGATCTTTAAAAACTTAAATCCGATTGTGTCACTCCTCCTCCATTTGTGTCCCTCCACTGGCTTTGCAAGTCCTTGCCATGCCCACAAGTGCCCCCCATTAGCTGCTCCTGGCTTCCCCCTCCCATCTCCCATCCTCCCTATTCCCACTGCCCATTGTCCATAGTCTCCCCACCCTGGCCTTCTTGCTCTTCCTTTGACAGCCTCAAGGCCTTCACACTGGCCCCCAAATGTTCTTCCCCCCAAATATTCTTTGCCAGAATGCTCTCCTCATCATTCAGGCCTCACAATTCATATGTCACTTCCACAGAGAGGATCCTACTGATATCCTTATCTAATATATCACCCCCCACTCATTCTTCGTAGCACTATTGGGATTATACTGTCTATTCCTATTTTTTATCATTCATCTTCTGTCTTTAAATGTAAGCTCCATGGAACAAAAGACCAGCCTGGATGGTTCCCTATATCTGAGAATAGCACCTGGCACATAAAAAGCCTCAACAAACATTTGCTGAAGGAAGGAATGAATGGAACATTCAGGTGCAATTACGCGTGAAAGTTGATGGGCAGGGAAACCTGAGGAAGTGGATGGATTAGACGCGTGTTCTTAGTGATGTGTACCTCAAACCACATGAGCGTGCCTCTCTAGACATGCAGCAATTCCCCACCGCCACTTGGAAGCACCTTGAATCACTGCCATTTTCATCCCAGCTAAACTTAACCTCTCCTCAATAACAAAGATAACTCAGTAAGCAGGGCACCACGAGTACGGACCCTTCAGTAAAAGAGGCACTTCAGCTGCAAGTAATTAAAACCACTTTACAGCAAGTATTGAAAATTAAACAAGCTTCTTAGCTTTGATTGTGTGTCCTGCACATTCTAAACTATGAATGTGGGATGCCTCTGTTCTGGATATAAATGCTGTCCTCCCAGCTTCTCCTGCATTCATTACTTGTACCTTCAGGGTGTGGGAGGTCCAGCATCATTGGCACCTTCCATTATTCCTTGGACTAATAATGACCCTGAATTGTCCTATCTTTGTGGAGCTCCAGATCTTTGTGATATCAAGTGTCATCCTTGGACTTGAAGCATCAGCCACACCTGGGAGTCAGCATTAAAATAAACCTTCTGCTACTAAATAATGTACTAGTTAAGAAATTACAAGGGAAGTTAGAAAAATCCATTTAACTTACTGAAAATGAAAACAAAATGTTAAAATTGAGAGATGTAGCGAAAGCCATGCTTCAAGGGAAATGTGTAGCATTAAATGCTTATGTTCTATTGCATTATATTATATCATATCATACTATACTACCACCCTCTCCATGGGAATTTCCAATACATCAACCACATAAAAATGGGACAAGGATAATGCGGTATTCATCTCTATCACCACTTCTGTTCTAAGAGCTGGCGCTAAATGAATATTGAGTAAATTCATGAAATTGGTGGAATGTGAAAAATAATGTATGTCTTTTGACTTGGCTACTGGCTTCTATTTCCTGAACTTCCAGACCCAATTATTTTGAAAATATGTAAAAGTCTCTTTAAAAAACATTTCTTTCATCTTTATTTCTACTTAATATGCTAAAAGGACCATAAATATCATTCCTGATGATATGTGTTCTCTCTGAGCCATTTCACATACATCTTTCAATGTGGTCATTGTCCCATTCTGCTACATCGATTTTACTGATACAGAAGCCTTGTTCAGAGGAGTTAACTACATTGTCCATTTAGTCACCAAATAGTATTTGCTAAGATCTGAAAATTTTAAGCAGAACCCCATCTTTCTTTCTGTGAAAAACTTACTTAGAAATTCTTGGAAATTACCTTTACTTCATTTCCAATAATCCTCTATGACCAAAATTCAACATAAAAACCCAGGGACCCTTAAAGACTCAATGATATAAAAGAGTTTTTCCTATATAGCTATATTAAGCCAACAATATTTCATAATATAAACTAAATATTTATAGAATATGAAAACTTTTATTTAAATATATTATTAAGCAAAACAATGCATATTATTTTCTTTGATGGAAAACCTGGTCTCCAAAAGACTTATGATGAAATCATGACTCACTGGGTAGTTTTCATTCTTCTTCTGAAAATGTTATTCAGAGCTAGAGACATTGATGATGGCATTAGAGGTAAAACAATAACTTTCAGTCTTTTTTATTTAAAATAAGTAGGCGGCATATCATGCATTTTTAAAAGCTTGAAAAAGGGAAGAGTGGGAAGTAAAAAAAATCTGACATAACAGAGAAACAAAGACAGCTGGCTGTTTTCTACAGCCCTCCCTCCGTTCTTTTCCCTGCCCCTGCTTCGAGCAGGATGACACTTGATGTGGTTTCCTAGCTACAGTAACTTCCTTTCCTCCTAATTCTCTGTTTGGCTGTGGATGCCCATACACCTATAACCTGGCATCTCAACCTCACCATTCACCATGCATGCATTCTTTATATCAGTATGTATTTTATCTCTATGCTATTCGGAAGAGGAAGCATTCTATAAGCTGTTATGGATAATACGAGATCCCTCTACACAGGACACTTGAAAACTCTTGGAGTGAAGGCACTCTCCAAACTTGTCCATTTATTCCCATAACTCTTTTTTGCCTCCCTGATTCAAACATAATGACTGAAGAGTCTATATGCTTGCCTGATTTGTTTAGAATTAAAGTCTGTGAACTTTCCACCAGTTATGAACAAACTGCTCTTTTATGTCTAGATGTGGGAAACCATTTTTATCCTCATTGTTAAAGCATTTGAACTTTGTTACTTAGGCCTACAAAAACAGTACACATATACTCCTGCTTCCTATGCTCCCATTCAGCATTCTAAAGACTAGTTTTGGAAGGCAATCACTTAGCCAGTATAAAAATGAGAACATAGGGCACTCTTGAGTACCCTCAGTTAGGCACAGCTTCCCAGCATAGAAGTCTGTGGTAGAATATATTACCTGTCCACAATTTTTTCTTCTCTCCTTGATCTTGCCATGGAATTGAGCAGATGGAATATACACTTCCCCACCCCAGTGACTGGAGACTTGGCCACATGACTTACTTTGAATACTCGAATATGGGCAGAAATAATACTGTTTCCCTTCAGAACAAAGGCTTTAAGAACTCTCAATGTAAGTTTCTGTTGGTCATCTTGGAATCTGGGCCATCTACCATCCTAAAAGCACAGTCTCGAAGGTTCCATGTCTTTCAACTGTGTCTTGGATTGAAAGCACATGAAGCAGACCTGGACCCGACTCATAATCTAGAGTCCACCCTACCCAGCTGAGCTAGGTGGGGTTAGCAGAGATCAAACAAATTTCAGCCAACCTACAGACCTGTGAGTATGAACTATGAAATAAATGGGTATTGCTATAAGCCACTGAAATGTGTAGATTTGTTATTCAGCATTGTCAGAGTAGAAATAACTAATACAACAATTAGTATGAGACGTTAGGTGCTCCTGCAAAACATACGTAAAATATGGGTCACTGCCTTTGGGACTGCAAAGTAATCTGCTATAGGACTTTGGCAAAATGTTTACCACTGGCAAATACTTGGTAAATATGGACTACTAAGACAGTCACTTCTCAAAAATGTCAGGTTTAAGAAGGTTTTTGAATTGCATAATTGAGGCTTTAGAAACATCAGAACTGAGAAAAAGTGAGTGCTCTCAGAGATATGTGACCTAAAATTAATCTTTTGTCTATCTCAAAACATTTTACAAGCAGGATTTATTGAGAAGTATTTTCTTATTTTACAACTGGGAAAAACAAGGTGCTGAGTGGTTAAATATTTGGTCCAAATTCATAAAACATCATAAGAACAAGTCATGACCTTATGCTGAATTCAGAACATTATTCCAGCATAATCCCTGAAGGTCAACAGAGCAACATAAGGTAAGCGTCTTTAGTGCACAGGGTATTCATTTCATTCAAAATAAAAAAGAATCTTGAGAATCTATTTGCCTTACCAAGAGCAACTGGTTTTAACACCAAACAACCATTTTCCTTAAAACATTATTTTTCTCCTCAAACGCAATGAAAGAATAGCTTTGGAAGCAATCAGGCAAAGTGATGTTTATTAGAAAGCGTCTACTTACATATTATTTCTGGTTACATGTTTAGGGAGAAAATAATGTGCTCTTTGATGACTTTTTATCATTTTTTTCAGAAGATAGTAAATAAATTTCTACTCTCTATCTTAGATTTTTATCAAAGTGACCCCATTAAAATCTTCATCTTTCCATCCCTTGAAAATCTGGGGTAAAGTAGTCTTAGCTGCTTGTGTTTCCAGTTTATAATAATACAAACTTTCTGCATGTGTGTGTGTGTATGTGTACAATGCTGTGGGTGTGTCTGGGCATGTGCGTGTATGCTGAAGCTTTAAATCATTGGCCAATGTGGTACAGTGTCACAAACACTTACGGATATATTGCCATACATTATCTGTATGAGCTAGCCTTATATTTGTCAGGGTGCACAATCTTATTTTATGTTTTATTTTTCAGCACCCTGCTAATTCTTTATACAAACACTTCATTGAGTTCTTGGCACCAGGCTAGGCTGAATCTGTGGTTAATGGGCTGTGCCAGGAGCAAGCCCTACCTTGTTTCTATTCATGTAAAAATATATATTGCTGTATAAAACCATTTGGAAAGAAAGGGAAGAAATGGGTGTCCTGGAAAATGACTTTGATTAATGCCATCTTAGAGATGCTAAAAAAGAAGTAAGGTCCTCATAAAAAAATTAAATGTTCTGTGAAAGGGCTCCTATTTATAGTCACTGTTTTGCTCCTTATGAATATTCATGCCCATATTCTTTTGAAACATTATATTTATTTAATTTGAAAGGCCAGTGCTTCACATGAGAAAAACTCATGCAAGGAAAATGAGTGATTCATTCATTTAAAAACAAATATTGTTTTGGGGCTCTGTTTTATACTTGTATATTCAACATCTACACAAGTCAGCATTCAGCTGAGCAGGCTGTTTGGTACAATGGACTCTGCCCACAGAAAAATCCAACACAATTCTATGTATCTTTTTGTCTTTTTCTGTATTCTGGAAGAGGTATATCTCGATAAGGAGAATGAATATACTTGAGCTGCAGAAACTAATTATTTTAGCATCTATGTTGGCTCAGTGGGACTTCCAATTCTTGAATTCTTGAACACTTTTTGCCACAGTTCTGAAGTCCAGTCCATCAAAAAGATGGTCACTCACATCCCTTACGTTCTTTCTTCTACATGAGCTCAGATGGATTGGTCTTTAGCCCAGGTCTATCTCACTAAAACAAATCGATTCTGGGACAGTAGAGCTACTTTATTTGGCTCCATTTGTTTTTTACAGAAAGGGTACAAACCACCACCAGGACTGCCTACCACGTCAACTGTCCTGGTGTTTATATGGACTCCATGGTTTGCAAAGGACTTAGACTTTCTAAGCATTATTTCATTCTCTCAAGATTATTCAGTCTCAGGCTTATGTCCCGATTTATGACATATAAGCATGTTATTTAAGGAAATGTGATTTGACTACTGGTATAATGAAAAACAGTCATAACTACACTTTAACAAGCTTTGCATTATGTTAAAAGTCATTTCAAAGATGAGAAAGCATGGCATTTACTTCTGGCTGAACAATATTTATGTTTAAAGTGTTTATGTTTATGTTTAAAGTGATAACCATTTCTACATTCAATATTAATGTTTAATATTAATAACCAAATACACATTTCTGTTGCATAACCAGGCAATATGTTACAGAGAGCAATGTTAACTAAAAGAAATGGGAAATTTTCACACACTGGCTATTTTCTCAATTCTATTGCCTTGAATATGAAATAGATTCAATAGGTTTTATCTGAAGAAATAATGATTCTAGATACAGCAAAATTTAATTTGAGTTTGTGTTTAGCTGCATTACAGTTGTTTCTTTTTTCTGGTTCATAACCAGAAACCAGTTTTGGCTTTGCCATTTAATGAACGGGTTCCTACATGTAAGAGGTTCTTTTAACACACACAGACACAATGAAGGTGTGTTAGATAAAAGCATCCGGTCACAAGGTCCCAGGTTGACGTTCCCAGGAGCAACGGAGTGTGCTCTCAGTCCCAGAAGCCAAGGGAAAGGAAACGGACCTTCACATAAAAACACACTGACATCAAAGGCACAGCCAAACCTCTGCTTGAAAGTGCCTTTCGCTGAGTTTTTTTTTTGTGGCTGTCACTCCCACGAAGAGTAGACACAGGGCAAGTAAATGTCTACAAGCTGCTGTTTAAAAGCACCATGTGTTTCCTTATGCTGTTCTCTCCTTGAAATACCACCCCTGCCTTTTCTTGTTTATGTTTTTAACTTGATTAAATCATGTTCATTCTTCAAGATTTGTCCCAGAAAGCCTTCATGCCACTGCTTGGTTGACCAGGTGTCCATCCCACGTGTGTACTGAGGCTCATCTCCCTAGAGAGATGCCATCCTCTGTTCCATCTCAGTGGCTCTGGGGCAGGGACCATGCACCCTTCTTCTTCATGTTCATAACCATCCAGACAGCTAACATCCACCAGATGCACGTAGCAGGCTATTCTGGGTGTTTGCATGCATTAATTTAGACGTTGTGATGGCCCTATGAGTACGGCTATTTGACAGATAAGGAGAGTAAGTCACAGACAGGATGCACTTTGTCCAGGTCCTCCCCAACAGCAAGTGGCAGCACCTGGGCTCAAGCCCTGGAACTCTGGTGCCAATGTGCAGCCCCAACTTCTCTCTCCTGCCTCTGGGCCTCGCCTAAAACCAGCAAGCGATGACTGGGTTGACAGGCCTTCATGATTAAGGCAGTCTTATTTACAAAGTTCAAATGTATTAGTAATCATCATCAAGAATGAGCAGACGTATATGATCATAAGCTATTGGTTTCTCACTGTCACCTGTACTTACTAAATTTTACATGTGCTTCTGTCCTAATATGCTGTAGTTACTAATTATCTTATTACATAATTAATTAAATACTTCTCAGACACTTTTAACATCTTGAGAGGAGGTTTTTAAGAACAACGGAAAGCACTTACTACCATGTCACAAATCCAGGGAAAATCAAGGCACAATTACTGTGGATAAAGATGGGGTTCAGTAAGGCAGGTGCCATTTCATGTGTTCCTTCACTGAACAGTGTTTCTCAATCACCTACTGTGTGTCCAGCTCTGTGCTCCACACGGGATAAAGCAATGAGCAAAGGAAAGCTACTGCTGACCTCATAGTGCTACGAGCAAAGACCAGACAAACAGGCAGCTCTGGCAAAGGTGACTGGTGCTTTGAGAGTGTACCTAAGGAATGCCACAGGAACGCAGAGAGGAGAGAGCAGATTCACTGAGAAGAACATTCCAGGGAAAGGGGAAATGAGAGCAAAGCCTGACAATGATGGAAATTCTTTTGGTCTAGTGATTTCCAAATACACTTGGTAATTCTAATCGTGTCAATCATTGCATTGGAAACAGCCAGTTTAGAATCAGAGTCATTTACTCTTTTACTGAAAAGCTTCTAAGAAACTGCTAGGAAAATATATGGTTGAATTATTCCAGAAGAGTACTTCTAAAAGGAATCCATAAAGCACGAGCATTCCAATGACGAGTCACTTACAAGTATATATTTGAACCATCTCTGACTTTGGTGTCTTTTGTGGTGAAGATCTTCTTTCTCCTGGACCCCATTGCTGGCTTTTAGGACATGTGGACTTAAACTCGGGTCTGTAATCACATTTACACATCAGAAAAAGCTGGAGCATCTCATTGATCCTGCAGCTGGGTCACGTCCCCAAGGTAACACATGGCTGCACCTTGCCCCCTCTCTGGGTGGAGAAGGAGCCCGCTTACTAAGGGGAAGCCCCCAGGGTGGGGAGGGGGGGGAATCCTCCATGCCTGGGAAATCATCATTTCTTGTGAAGCCCTGGTGTTGAAACGCTCTGACCTTGCAGTAGCCATAACGCTTCCCCTGCCACCTGCCCCTCTCCCCCAACTCCTGCTCTGCCGTCCTTGTGTGAGCGGGCCTGTTTTGAGAACAGCACATGGAAGCAAAGGAAGCCATGAGTACTGCTGTTAAATTGTTTCCATTCCATTAAGTCTGTATTGCACATGCATGGCAAAATATCTAAGGGAACCAGCCAAGTGTGACATTAGCTTGTACATTCTAGTCACCGATCCTCTTTCTTCACATAGAAGCAGATAAAAGAATAAGCACTGAACGAAACCACCTCAGTAGGGAATCCAAAAAGAGGATGTAAATGTTTTATTTTTTTTTTTAATTTTTTAAAAAATGCAGCTAATTATAAAGCAAAAAAAGACGTTGAGAGTTGTGCTTGTAAAGTTGAACTTTAGGAAATGCTGCACCACTGTCAGGTCTCTTGACCAGCTCTGACCACACATGACAGAAACACACTTCCACTTATCGGTCAAACATTTGCTCGTCACTTTCAAGCAACACTTTTCTGCCTCAGGTAGAGAATCAAATATTTCTCCAAGGACCCTTAAGGGGAAAGATATTGAGAATCAGGAACAGGATGGTCACCATTGTTTTCACCTGCTCACATTTCACGGCTACAACTAAGAAATACAAATGTAAATACATATTATAAACCAAGAGTTCCTGGTGGTTCTTCCGATTCAAATACAATACCCGGTTCATCCTCACCTTGCCAATTCCATACGTGTACTCTCTTCTTCCACATTAACAGACAAATCATCAATGTATTTATCATCTTCCTCAATATGCAATGTTAACCATCACTTTAGAATTACTATACCAACACAGTGGCCAAAAAGAAGCTAAATAAAGTCCAGGATGTTAGGAAACATTCTTAGAAACTTTCCACAGAGATTGTACAGCCAGGCTACCATGGGCCAAAGTTACTTGTATCAAGGACTCTTTCCAGATTGTTTTCCATATACTTTAAAAAAAATTTATTTTGTTTTTATTTTGTCCATATATTTTTAACCTCACTGTTTCTGCTTGTATTCAGTTTTTGGGTTTGCTTTTTTCGCCTTTTTTATTAAACTTTATTTTTGAATAGGAACAACACGTAAGGAAAGTTAACAGTCTGTATGAAGGAATACCCAAGAAAATGCCATCCCATCCTTTTCTCCTCCACTCTATATCCATTCATTTCAGGGTTATCCTTCCTATGTTTCTTTTTCCCAACTAATTCAAATGTATATATTTGTTCCCATTTCTTTTTCTCTAACAAAATTTGGTAAATTGCCTATGATCTTTAGCTTCTTTCTTTCTTCACTTAACCTATCTTGGAAGTCATTCGCAGCCATGAAATATTTTATAAGCTAACTAATGCCCCACTGAGTGAATGTTACAGAATACATTGAACATGGCTCCTATAGTTGCATATTTTGTTTTCAGTATTTTGCTATGACAAATAATGCTGCAATTAATAACTTCATGTATGCATTGTTGCAGATCTGCAGAGGTGATCTGCAAAGAATGAACCTGCTTCCTCACTGCCTGACCCACAGAAGTGGTAGCTTCAGCTCACACTTCTCATTTGATGGCTGCATTGGAGCACCGTTTCATATGCTTCAGGCATGCTTGTATCATTTTCTGTGACCTGACTGTTCAGGTGCTTCACCCATTTTTCAATCAGACTAGTCCTCTGACAGTGGTACATACTGCAAATAAGTTTGCCTTTGGCGTTGGCAGCGCTTATGTTTGATTCCTTGCTTCATAGCTTGTTTCTTTTTGCTATGCAGCATTTTAAAAATGAGTCCAATATACCTGTCCCTTCCTTACTGTATTAGGAGTCTGGGTTTGGAGTCTGGGTTAGACAACCTCCTCCATACCCAATTATCAAGGAATTTGCCTGTGTTTTCTTCCAGTGTTTGTATGGTCTCAATTTTCACCTTGAGATTTCTAATGGAGGTGGAGTTCACTCTGGTATGTGGTTATATATTTATATATTTTTCTCCTAATGACTATCCACCTGTCCCAACATTATTTATTAAAGACCATCTTTCCTCCTGTTTGAGATGTACCTTTTATCAGATAATAAAATCCCCTATGTTCCTAGGTCAATTTCTCAATATCCCATCTGTTCAATGGGTCTCTCTGGTTCTTTACTTGTCAGGGCCACAAAGTTTTAAGTATAGAGTATTTATAGTATGCCTTCATAGCTGCCAGAGCCAATGCCCCTCCTCATTCTTTCATTTTTGCCTTTTTTCAGTCTATAGCTACTTTTGCATTCGTTTGCCCAAATGAAATTTAGAATCAATTTGTTTAAGTGTTTTTTCAAGGATAAAACAACAACAGTATTTTCACTATTACGGTCCTTAATTTTACATTAATACTTGGGAAGAATGGATATCTTCAATGCTGTTTTATCATCCTATCCACAAATGGAAGTATTTTTTCCATGTCTTCAATTGTATATTTGCATCTTGCAGGAAAGCTCTAAAGTACTTTCCATATTATGTTTCTTACTAAGTTTCTTTCTAAGCATTTTCTCTTTTGTGTTGCTTTTGTTGCTTTCATTATATCAACTACTTGGTTAATATTTGTATATGTGATGGTTACTGACTTTTGTGTCTTAATTTTACATTATTTCACCTTCCTTATTATTTTATTGTTTGATCAATATTTCATGGATTGTCTTGTTTGCCCAGATTTATTTTCATAATAATGGCAAGTTATATTACTTACAGTAATTATGCCTCTAGTTGATTCCTCTTATATAAATGTATTGGTAAGTATTTCTGGTTAAATATCAAATAATACTGAAGATAGTACTGGGCACCAGTGACTCGTTCATGACCTTGGGGGGATGTCTCTAGTGTTTCCCACTTAGAAATATACATACTTTTGGTCTACTGTGTATATTTCATTTCATGATAAGGAAATATCCATAATTCCTGTTTTAATGAATGATTTTCATCATGAATGGGCATTGTGGCAGTTTGAGATTATTTTAGGAATCCCAAAAAGAGAAATATTATGCCTGAAAACTAATCTATTCCTCTGGGTGTGATACCCTTTGATTGTATTTATTTCAGTTGAGGGGCATTTGATTACATTACTTGATAAGATTGCTTTAGGGCTTTTGATTATACTAAGTCAGTGAGGCTTGACTCAGGTTGAGTCCCTGCCCCCTTGCTGGGTCTGATATAAATGGACTCACAGGGACAGAGAGGAAAAAGGGAACTTTCATGTTTGATCTTGCTGTAAGAGAGAAGATTTCTTAAACATGAAGCCCCAAGAGGCTGGGCCCATGGCGCAACTCAAAAGGACACCATCCCTGCCAGATGCCTGATAGCTTACAGCTGAACTTGGGAAGAAAGAGGAGCAGCTAAGCCTGAGAGAGGATGGCCAGAAGGGAAGGAGAGACCAGGAAGAAATCACCAGCCATCTTACTTCAACATGTGGCAGCTGACTTTGGTGAGAAAGTGCCTCTTACGATGCCTTAAATTGGTCTTTTAATGGTCTTGGGACTGTAAGCTTTTACCACAAATAAATACCCTTTATAAAAGCCAGTACAAAAAAACAAATAAAAAAAAATAAAAATAAAATAAAATAAAATAAAAGCCAGTACATTTCTGGTACTTTGTATCAGCAGCCCTTTGGCAAACTAAAACGGGCATTGAATTTTTTCATAGTCATTTTCAGCATTTATTGACCATATTTAATTTTATGATTATCATATGACTATTATATCATAATCATTATATTATCAGTATTAACTAATCAGATGATATTTTTGCCTCTAAAAGCTATGATGAATTAGATTTAGTCATGTCCTAATATTAAACCATCCTCGCATTCTTGAAAAAAATCCCAGTTAGTAATGATGTATCGATTTCTTAATGTGGTATTGAATTCTGCTTGCTAATTTTTTTTGTTGATATTCAGAAGAGAGGTTCAACTGTAGTTTTCTTTGTTTTTGAAATATTTATCACTTTAATATGTTGATACCATACTTATTTCATTAAAAGATTTTGGACGTTTTCCTACTTTTAAAATGTTCTTTGACAAAGTGCGTACAATTAAGATAATCTGGTCTTGAAGATTTAGTGAGATTCTCCTGTAAAGCCTCAGGGCCTACAGCTTTATTTTGGTAAGGTTTTTCTTTGATCATTTCCCTTAATTTTTCTTTGGACATTGACCTATTCATACCTTCAATCACTACTGGAACAATTTTGATAAAGATATTTTCTAGGAAATCATATCTTTCATCTCTTTTGCATAGTTCTGTATTAGTTTTTCTTCGTTTAATTTCCTTTGTTCCAATGTATTTCTCACTTTTTATTTGATATATTTGTCTTTCTCCCATTTATCCTTGACTAGATTAGCTAGTAATTTTCTCTTTTAATGACTGTTTTCAAAGTACCAGCATTTTGGTTGATTTATTAGTTTGGATATTTTTTTTATTCTCCGCCTCATTCATTACTATTTTTTTCTTAAACATTTTCTTCTTTCTTTTTGTGTATGAGGGGAGTAAATTTGTTTTTCTTTTTTCTCGTTTTTGAGCTGATGCTTTTAATTCTTTCATTTCTATTCTCTCATTTTATTTATATTCGTGTTTAGACTATAGTTTTCCTCTGCTCTGTTTTGTGTGCCATTAAATTGGCTATGTAGTATAGCCATTACTATGATTTAACAGAAATTCTGTATTTTTTGCATTTCCCCTTTCATCTAAGAATGAATTAGTGTTTAACGGAGCTTCTTAAATTCCAGTTGGCAGTTTTTGTTTGTGATTTATTTTCAATTTAATTTCCAGTTCTATTCTATTGTTTTCAGATACTACTACTGATATTTTCTCATTTTTAAAGAAAACATTGTATCTTTCTTAGCAGCTCATTTTTTATTGACAGCCCCTAGGCACTTCAGATGACGAAATGTTCTCTCTTACCAGGTGCAGCATTCAGTTTAGACCTCTGAGATCTACTTCACCCAGTGTTCCATTTAGATCTTCAATATCCTTCTTCGCTTTTTGTTGCCTTGCCTTGCCTTAGCCCGAGAAGGCTGTGTGAAAGCCTCCAGCATGTCTGTATCTGTCTGTCTCCTGCCATCTCATCTGGTTTCTCCCTTGTCTGCTATCATGATCAGATCCTTCTTTTTCATTGTTTGCATTTATACAAACAAACAAACAAACCAAAATATTTCTGAAAAGCTATTTTACATGAGTTGGATTTTACTTTGTAAGTCAATGAAAGATTTTACATTTACATTAAATGATATGACTAAAATGTTACCTCTCACGCCTAACAGTTTACATTGATTTTTCTGAGAACATAACTGTGTTTCTTTCTTTAGATGGATTGTTTTCCTTGCTTTTTCTTTGTCTTTGTATTAGAAAGACTTGCCTTTTTATTCTAGTGGCACTCCCTATACTAATACCTGGATTAGTGTCCTCAGTCCTTCCTTTCCTTATAAGGTGTGAACTATTTATTTTGTCAGCTTTAAATGATATCCTTTGACTCCCACCTATTACTTAGGTAATCATCAATAAGCTAAATTTCCCCTCTTCACTTTTTCTCCCAGTTTTGCCCATTTTATTCAAGTATAACATTATACAGAATTGCACAATTCCTAAATGCACATCTTGATGAACATGACAAAGTAAACACAGTTGTATAACCAGAACTCTAAAAAGGAAACAGAATACGTCAAACATCTCAGAAGCCCCTCCTCCTGCTCCCCTTCCATTCACCACACCCACTCACAACATAGATTAATTCTGGCTGTTTTAAAGCTTTATATGAATGTAATCATACATCCTTTTAAATTTGTTTTTTTTTTTAAAACATCTGAGGATTATGAAATTTCCTCAAATTTTGAGGAATCCTCCATATTGCGAGTCATCCACCAATCTGCCTGGCATCCCATTGTATAAATATTATATAATATATTTAATCATTTTTCTATTAACAGACATTTGCATAGTTTCCAGATTTAGGCTGTTAATCAAGGGGGCTGATATGAGCATTCTCGTACATATCTTTTGGTGAATATGAGTACACACTAGTGTTAGATATAAATCGAGGTGTAAAATTATGGGGTAATAGGTTATGCATGTGTTGAACTGTAATCGATACTGACTCCCAGCTTTCCAAAATAGTTGAGCCATTTACAGTTCCAAAGCAGGGTGCGAGTGTTTCTCGTTTACTCTGCATCCTTGTAATTTGCAGAAAAAATGCACCCCACAAAGATACATTCATTTCTAGTCCCCAGAACCTGTGAATATCACCTTATATGGCAAAAGAATGACTATCAGCTTCTATGGCAAAGATGTGATTGCATTAGGAATGAGTTAATCCTGGATTATTCCTAAACACCATCACAGGTATCCTTCTGAGAAAGAAGCAGAGGAAAATCAGACACAGGGACACAGAGAAGAGGCGACGTAAGGAGGAGCAGAGAGAGATGAGTTGGCAGGCCAAGGAATGCCGGCAGCCCCAGAAAGTGGAGAGGCAAGGGACAGATTCTCCCCGACAGCCTCTGGAGGAAGTCTGTCCTGGCGACAACTGGACTTAAACTGATTTCAGGTTTCTGGTCGCGAGAACTGGGAAAGAATACATTTCTCTTGTTTTAAGTCACCACGTTTGTTGTAATTTGTTTTGGCGGTATTATGTCTATTTGTTTTCAGAAAATATATTTGCATACTGTTTTCCCATTCTTGTTTACACCTTCATTTTAGTCTTAGAACTACAGAGGGTACATAAAGTCTGGAAAGCGATAATATCTTCTTTCCTGTCATCATCATCATGATATTACAGACTGAAGAGGTCCTTGAACACATTGTGCTTCCAGACTTTATGGGTCCCCTGTAAAATGGAGCACATTCCATGTCCAGCATCAGTCCTTTTGCCTAAGCTTCCCAGTCATGTCTATCGGATAAAGCTTGTCTTTTAGTACATTGTTACTCCAAGCATGTTCTACTGACTGACTATAAGGTAGACCCATGCCAGAATGTAAATGGAATATGTCAATAAGCACTCTGTTTAGTTCACCGAACTTCTGTGTGTGTGTGTGTGTGTGTGAGAGAGAGAGAGAGAGAGAGAGAGCGCAAAATATTTTCACTAAAGCAAGCACTTCATGGAGATAGTTTCTGGTACAAGCTCCTTGTCTCTTCAGCATGAAGCAGCCCTCTGAGGAGCACTGTTCTAGTAGGTTCCTCAGGAAGGATTCGGGAGTATAGTATGCCTTGATTTCTTGCATAATTAAAGCTCTTTTTCAGTGCCTGCATTCTTGAAAGATAGTTTGGTCAGATATAAAAGTATTAGTTCATGCAAAATCTATCCTTGAGTTTCTTAAAAATACTAAGCCACTGTTGTCTTGTTTGGTCTGTTACTGTAGAAAATTCTGATGCCGGTCTAGTATTCTTTCCTAAATAAACAGTGTATGCCTTTGTATGGCAACCCTGAAGATTTTGTCGAATCTTTACTATCTAATAGACTTACCAGGAATCTTTTGACATCCACCATTTTAGGTCAATTCTCCCACTAACTTGGTAGCCCATTTTAATATATAGATCCAGGTCTTTACTACCTGAAACTTCTCGTATTTTAGTTTTTAAATATTAGTTCTGTTCCATTAATTTGCTTTTGTCCTCAGCTACTCTGATTATATGTATGTTAAAACATTTTTGCCTATCTTTTATAACCATTGCTTCCTATCTATGCCCATGCACCTCATTTCATTTTGGTTCTCTTGGCTGTTCAGTCCCTAATGTTCATTATTATATTTTCATATGAATATATTTTCATATAAATCTATTCTCCACGAGTCTTTGTTTTTTCCTTTGATTTCTTTCCCTGTTGTTGGTCAACTCTCATTTTAGAGTTCCCTATTGTTTACCCATTTTTATTCTTAGTTTTTAAAAATTGAGATTTGAAGATTTTTTAGAATTACCTTAAAATGCTTCTTTATGGATAAGAATTAGTCTGGACTTTTGTGTAATATTTTTCCTTCCTTTTATAGTTATTTTAGGAGGGGCTTTCATCAGGTGAAATATTTCCATTGTCACAATCTGATTTCTTCTTACAAAGTTGTCCATAGTTGTTGTCTGTCATTTTCTGTTTATTAGAAATGACTTTTAGTTTTCTGGTTTGACAATACAAATGTATGTCTTGTATGACAGGTGCTTTCTTCTTTTCATATAACGAAGTGCACTTTCTTTAGTTAATGGCTTCTGGCAGGGATGGGGGAGAGGAGCAGAGTGGGTTCCGAATATTGGTTCTTTGTTTCTATAAGACTTTAATTTAGACTTTCAATATTCTTTTCTTCCACCACTATTCTTCCAAGGGACATGCTACCTTTCAAGTCACACCCCCCTCCCTGCAAAAATATGAGATTGCCACCTCTATTCCTGTGCACCTCCTAACTGCTTTAGTTAAATTCTCCATTGGTGGTTCTCCATTGATCCACCAAGTTTCATACCAGGTCTCATGCTTTTTCCTTCTCATGTGTGTCTTTCTTTTATTTTATATATATATATAAATATATTATATATATATAAATATATATATACACACAATTTTATTGTATATTTATTATATATCATATTATATTTTAACCACCCCTGATCTGCCATTGTCCTCTCCTCTTTTTCTGTGTAATTTATTTCTGATTTCACTGAGGTTTGGTCTCCATTTCTGGCTCTGCTGGTTTCTGAAAGTTTATTTCTCTACATACGAGTTACATAGTCATTAGTTAGATTCCGTCTCCTAGTTATGTTTTTGTTATGGGTTATAGTGGTTTCATTTACTCTCCTTATTGATCTGAAAGTTTTTAGAGGGATGTATGGAGATAATTGGATTAAATGTCCACATAAAAATATATACTGGTACCAGAAGCTGCAGTTTTCTGTTTTTATTCCCAAATGGTTAGCTAGCACTGTTTTGAAAGCTCAATTTATTTCCCACTGATTTGAATGACATATATATATATACACACACTTTTGACCGTTTCTTTTCTATCCATCTGTTTTTGTTCCAGGAGTCTGATCTTTTAATTATTACAACTTTTACACATTCTAATATCGCACAACAAAAGAAACAAGTAATTGCCTCTGAATCTGCTTTACATATTTTTCCTGGTATTGGTGTTTATTACTCTCCATATGAATGTCAGTGACGTGTAATTGAGTTTCCCCCACTTACATATGTATTTAGTTGAGACTGTGTTCAATTCAGAGTTTAAAGCTTGGAGAACATCAACAATTTTTTTGTAGAATACAGAATTTTCATATATAGAGAATGTGTCATGTCTTCTGACGCATTAATATTTTCTCTATGACAGTGCTTAAAGCTTCATATTTTTCTGCCAAGAGAATCTGAACATTTCATTAACATAATTATATATTGTATTTTATTATATATTATAAATTAACATAATAATATATTCCTAGATGTAGTATTTTTAATATAAATGGGCTAGTTGTCCCATTATATTTGCTTTTTGTTGCTTGGATATTGGGAAGCACTTAAGCTTATATATGAACCTGTAACATACTGATTTATGGATTCTCTTCATTAATGCTAATGGTTTTTAATTGAGTCTCTAGTTCCTCAGGAATAATACAAATGAGTAACATTCACTGAATGCATACAATTTGCCAAGTACTGTAAAATAGGCATCTTACCTGCATTATCTAATTTATTTTAACACACTAATTTATGTAACAACAGGTTTGTGAATTATGTGGTACTAAAATCCTCAATTAAGAGATTAAATATTAATGCTGAGAGAGGTGAAATAGCCTGGCCAACATCACTCAGCTATTATATACTGAAGTGAACATATAATAGCCATGGGTTAATAATAATTTTGCCTTATCCTTTCTGATACGTACACTTTAAGTTTTCCCTTTGTGCAACTATAGCTATTAACAGTGCAGTGCAATATTATCCAATAGGGTTGAGAGTATACATCCTTCTTTGGCCTTCATCTTAATGGGAATTCCTAATGTTGCAACCGTAAGAATTGTTTGCAGTCTGAGCTTGAGTTATCTACTTTTATCTTATAAAATAAATTTTTATAAAATGTTAATTTCCTTTTAAATTTTATTTTAGTAACAGCTTTCTCCCCTAAGAATTGGGGTTGAATTATCTGAATTGTTTTTGATCACATATCAAAATGACCTTGTAATTTTACCCTTTGACAGATTAAAATATTAAACAATATTATTCGATTTTCTAATGTTGAATCTTCCTCTCACTCCCAGAAATAACTACAAACTTAGGCACAGTATGTGTGATCTTTGGCAAATTTCTTAATCTCTATGAGCTTGTTCCCTTTTACATAAAATGGGAATATTAATAGTATCAACCTCATATGCTGCTGTGAAGATTATTCATTCATTTATTCAACACATGTATTGAATTTCTGTTATGTGCCAAGCCGAGGTCTAAGCTCTGGCCTTAAACCAATGAGCAAAACAGACAAAGACCTCATGAACTTACATTCTATTGAATAAGGTAACAGATATAAAGAACTTCAAATGGTGCCTGGAACAAAGCACTATCTTTGTAAGTAGCAGTCACTATTAATGTAATACTTTTAATAGAGTAGTGGACGGAATTCGCCAATATTTTCCATAATATTTTGCATCTACAGCTATGAAATTTGTCACCAGTACTATTTCTGTGTTATCTTTATCCAGTTAGAATATTACGATTATGCCAGAATCACAGAAATGAATTGGGAAACTTTTCTTTGTATAGTTTTTAATATGATAAATATTATAGAAATTACCCAGCTCTAGAATAAACTTTCCTGGTATAAGAATCTTTTTTAAAATAAGCTCTCTCTTTCTAACTTTCTCAAAAGGTTATCTGATTATTCTTGCTGCCTTGATTCTGCTAAGGTAATATTTATTTTATTAGCAATCAATCCATTTTATTAAGATTTTAATATTTGTCAGCAAAGATTTGTACGTAATCTTGCTTTGCAGTTTGTGTATTCATATGATGTTGAGAGCAAGATATTTAAAAGGGCCATAGAAGAGGTGAAGTTGGGATAATAAAGATCTTTTCTATCTCTTCCCTCATCACTTCCGATGGGAGTTTTGAAACGAAGGAAATATAAATGCTTTGCCAGGAATATGCATGTATTAGTCACCATTTCTAATAGACTATCTCATAACTTCAAGTCAATTTATGCCATTCAAGTACAACTATGGAAAGAAAATAGGGCAAAAAGCGTGTGATTATATGATGTCCCTGGGTCCTCTGATACGTGCTTTGATGATATGGGAGGGTTATAGTTGTGTGTTGCTGGCAGTGTGGTAACAGAAATTCACTGAATCATTTATCTGTTTATCGGTCTATCCATCCATCCAGCTATATATATCTCTTTCTTTCCTTCTTTCTTTTATCTATCTATATCTATTTTCTATCTATCATCTATCCATCTATCTATATATTTTTCAGTGTATCCATGTGTGAATGCACTGAAAAACTACCTTTTAAGTCAACATCTATATCACTGTGATTATTTCCTCTCTTTTAAAAGCATGCTCTTTTGAATTCAAAATCATATATTTAATGAATTCAAAATCATATATTTAATGAAAATTCATAAAACTAAAGTCAAGTGGAACAACCCTTAATATTTCTAATTTGTCACTTTAAAATTATAAGCATCCTAACCAAATTTTAACCTTGAAACATGTCTTCTGGCAAAAATAACAAAAATCCTTTATCATTTCAAGGAGACACGTTGCATTTACTATGGATTACCTTGTAGAAAATGAACACACATTTCCATAGCTGTGAAAGAAATCATTTCTATGATTTTCCACACTCTGGTAAAGTTTCCAGAGACATTTTAAAAGTACAATATGATTTTTTCCAGTTTTATTTGCTAATGGGACCTACTGCCTTGAAAACAAAATACCTTTAAAGAAGAATCTTTTATTACCAACAAATGAAATAAATTATTCTCCTCAAGAAAAAAAGAACCATTAATTTTTCTGTTGAGGCCATTTCATAGTTCAATCTAGTTATTCTCCTTTGCATATGTACTTTAGCTACATTTTCTGGGCACAAAACATTATTTCAAGTATCAGAGACTGCTATTCTTGTGGACTGATTTCATTTCTTTTTAAGCATATGATATTAATTTCCAAAATAACTAATTTGTCCAATTTTCTGTTGTTGTTATTTTTTAATTTGTCCTATCTTAAGAGTTTATAGGTGTATGCTAGTGTATAAGCAAATGAATTTGATGATATAAGGAGGTTTGTGATCCCTAACACTGAGATGTGGGGCTTTTCTGGCATATAATGAGCAGCGGTTCAAAGTCCCATAAAGTAAATGTAAATCCTTTTACTTAGAGCACCTACATGAGTGAAATCTCAAGTCCAGAACATTCTGCAGCTGTGATGTCAGGGGTGAACTGGAGCTTACAGACTAGACCAAAGTAAACACGTGCATGGGAAGTTACAGATGGGTTTGCCTGAATTTCATTTCATTTGGTGTGCAGGGAAGGGTCAAATGAAGAACACAAATAAAAGGAAGTGACAGCGGAGATGAGGAATAGCTGCATGTTTCCCCAAGGGGGCTCAGCCGGGCTTCAGCGGGACAGAGGCCCTGAGCGAACCCCGTGTGGGATTTCACTCGTGCACCTGGGGCTGCATCAACAATACAGATCCGTCCTGCTTCACCCCAGAAGCACAGTTCGGGACGACTGAGTCACCTTCCCTCCCGCTGCGATCTCCTACTGCTGGTCTAAAGTCTAGTCACAGGCACAAGGACAAGGAATCAGATGGAGTTCCTTTCCTTCTCCTTTTCTTCACTGCAGTAGAGTTCTAACAGTTGACACCTTGTGGCGCTCCAGGCAATTCCCACTTCACCTGAAACCCACAAGAGTGATTACCAAGTCACCTCATGGTGAGTTCACAACAGACCTCAAAGCATCCCGCAGGTACATCCTAAGACCGTGGAGGGGTTGTCCTCGCCTCTGCCTTCTGAGCAGGTAGCGCCTGCCAGGCTGGAGGAGTCCTCGGCAGCAGCCCCAGGCCTTGCTCGCTAGGATGGGTTAGTAACAGGTGATACGGGGAGATGCTCAGCAATGAAGAGCAGGGAAGAGCAAAATCATGTGCAAAGACGTGGAAGGAGGGCACAGAGGGGCGTGTGGCCAGAGGGAAGGTGGAGAGGTGATCCCAGGAGAGAGGGAAGACGAGCTCTCCAAGGGACTGATAGGCTAGCACAGTGGGGGCAGTGAGGACGGAGGTAAGGAGATCCCGTGAACCCAGGGTCAGCATTAGATTCCCGTGGAGCCCAGGCCAGGAAGGAGCCCGTTTCCTGGGCCGTGAGCCTTACACAACACCTACGTCGTGGTCACCTGGCCCCAGTTTAAAATGCAAGGCCTAAGAAGGGACCTGTGAGCACCGGCAGAAAACCTCCTTCTCCTTACCTGTTCCTGTGCTCTCAGTTTAAATGAGGGAGGCGCCTCCCTGCCACCCCAGCGCTCTGGGCTCAGGGGGATGATCGCATATCTGAGCCACAATCTGTTAACGGGGGTTCGCCCCTCCGTGAGTCAGCCCCTGATCCAGAGGGGAAGTCTTCACACCATGAGATGCCCCCAGGTGAGGTCTCCCGAGAAGCTCCTGGCCGAGTCCAGCCCGTGCACACGGGCAACAACAGAACTCACGTCTTCCATCTCCAAACGCTGCTTTTTAAAAATCTATTTTATTAGAGGAGTTATGAGCTTACCAAACCATGGTGCATAATGTGCAGAATTCCCACACATCACCCCTCCACCAGCACCTTACGTTGCTGTGGAGTGTTTGCTACAGATCATGAAAGAACATGATCAGGCCATCACCACTAACCATGGCCCATTGCTTACATTCCGTATATTTTCCCCATACACCCTATTATTAACGCCATGTATTAGTATTGCACATTTATTACAGTACATGAGAGAACACTCTCTATTTGTACGGTGAACCCCAGTCCATCTTCCACCACATGGTTCACTGTGTTACACAGTCCCATGCCTTGTGCATTCTATCCAAAGTGTGCACTCAGTGTCTCTCACTTTCATCACAAAGTTCTGCAGTCATCGCCCCCGTAAACCTTTGAACAGTTTCCTTAGTCCCAAAGGAAAAATCCCATTCCCCTTACTATTGGCCCTTAGGGTTGATACAGTGCCTTCTTTGACATTGATGCAAGAATATTACAATATTGCTGTTAACTACCTAAGCTCTGCTTTGACCATGAATCTCCATGCTTTCCCTTATTCTCTGATTCCTTCTAAGCTGCTATTTAACCTCCTATGCAATTGCTCTTCCTCCACGTCATTCGCTTTCCCCAAGGCCTTCCTGTGACTTGCTCCCTTACGGGTCCTGTATGGCCTCTTCAGAGAGAGCTTCCCTGCCTACTCTACCCCCTTACACACACGCACACATGTGCACACACACTCTCTGCTTTATTCCCTTCAAAGCACTGATCAGTACCTGATATTATATTCTATTTCCATGCGCCTGGGTCCTTCACTAGAATGTAACTTCTTAAGTTTCTAAAGTTCCACTTATCTCCATTGCCTGGATCCGCGTCTGACAACTGCCACTCAATAGATATTGATGGTCAATAGATTCATCTTCTTTTCCCAGGCTTTTTTCACCCTTCCTGATGTTAAGCATTTCGCCTAAACTCTGGGAAAACCCTCAGGACCACAATTCAGGGGCATGGTGAGCTGGGAAGCCAGAGAATTGTCTTTTCTGGTCTCTCCTGGTCATCTTTTCCCGCATCTAACTCATCAACAAGTTTTGTTGGTTCAATTCCCCAACGATCTCGCTCCTTTTCCCAGATCCTGCAGGCTTTCCTTCAACACCCTCTTCACCTTCTGATGGCTTCTTACTGTAGTTTCCTACCTGAGCTCCACGGTGCCATTCTGAATATTTTTCAACCTAAATTCCACACTGAAGAATGGCTGGAACACAGATAGTCCCACCCTCATTTTCTGCGAAGAAATCTGGGTGATGACCCAAACCCCATGGTGTGGCATTCCAAGTCGTCTGAATTCTGGCATCAGCCTGGGATTCCACTCCCTCTTCCAATCACCCCACTGGCCGACATCTTACCCTGCAGCCACAGTGTAACACAAAACACGTTTTCTCACTGCAATCCCTGTGGTGCGTCCCCCTGCCCTTTCACTCTGGTCAAAGATTTCCTTCTCCCTCTTAAAACCCAACTTCAATGCTGTAACGGAACATTCTCCTGAGAGCCATTTCCTCCTTTCTGCACCTTCCCCATTTCCTTGCACCTCTATTAGAGTAGCGACACGATGAAGAACGCGCCACTTCCCCCGTAAGTGACCTCCTTCGTGGCGCAATCCACTGTCCACCCAGCATCTAGCAGAGAGCCTGGCACACACTAAAAATTCAACTGGCCCTTTTCAAAATGTAATAAATTACTACTGTTGTAGAACATGGAAACAAGATGTACTATATGGACAGATGAATAAAACAAAATGATTTGTTCTGTTACTTTTGGGCTTAAAAAGCACATTCTAAAATAACCCAAATGGAGATTAGTACACATTATAAAAAGATAAAATCAATAATCTGGGATGTTAATTTTATACTAAAAGTCTGATGCCAACAGCCCATTAGGGACAACCACTTCTCTGTTATATAAAGTAGGAATTTTAGTATCTATCCTAGACCTTTAAATCAATGGCCTAAGTCTTCCTTTAAACGTTTTATTTTTAAATAGTTTCAAATTTACAGGACAGTTGGAGAGAACTCCAACAAATCCCCTGCCCCAGATACCAGAGCCACCAATTTTAACATTTTGCCACATTGACAGTATCATTCTCCTTACCTATCTGTTGCATTAAGTAATTTTTAAAAAACTTTTTATTGTAGTAAGATAAAAACAATTCAACATTTCTCATTTTAATCATTTTCAAGTGTACAATTCAGTGGTAATAATTAGATTCACAATATTGTGCTACCACCACCAACATCCAGAAATGCCTATTTTTAAAACTATATGCCAAAATACCTGAAGCATTTTTCTGTATATGATGCACAAAATAAAAAAATACTAACAAAAAATAGTAATTCTAAGTGAAAATTACATTGAGCTATTTTTCTCCCTTAAGAGATTCACCAAAGATGAATTTTATATAACTTTTCCAATTAGTTTCTAGGTTATTTTACAAACTCAAAGATACTTAGAAGAAAGTAAGTGATGTGATACAAAATATCCTTCCAAATTGGTTTGTTTCCACAGCCAAATGTGGAAATGTGAGAACACCTCTTGAATATTACAGAGTTCTAGTCATTAAAGAAATATGATTATAATTTGGTGACAAACTGAGTAAAACCCTCAGCTGTCCTTTATCGATAGAACCATATTAAGGCATATACTTTTATTTAATTACTCTACTTCTTGGGCTCCCACTGAACATAATTAATCTCATGTTGTGACTTTATTACCAGACTTTCAACTGTGAAGGGCATATATAGTTTTTAAAGTCCAATAGCAGTGAAGTTCCCCTTGAAGTTCATGTCCTCGTTTATGTCCATGTCATTTAAAAATCTTCCTTATCTTTTATCCTATTAATGGCCCCACTATTTAACAGACTTGCGGCTAAGGGTGCCTGAGATGATAGCACTGGCAATGCACCTTCTCTAAACGTATCTGTTTAGGGGACTTATCTGTTTAGGTCGGCCTTGGAGACGTGCTCCAGTCCACCTGGGACCACACAGGTATACGGGACCTAGCCATCGGTCATGCAATTCCGCCCCCAAAGTGATATTGCTAAATGTCACTCCCTAGAAGTCTTTTAAGCACGGGTGATAATTCCCTATAAGGCACATTTCTAGTCTTTCTATTTGCTTTTTTCAGATTAGGGCAATAAAGTCTGCAAAGGTCAATGTTATTGTTTCTAGATATAACCAAGATGCTGTCATCTTCCAGTTTGTGGTGTCAAACCCTAATTCACCAATCAAGGCCACTCCACCTCCGAGCAAGAGGCCTAGAGCCTAACTGCACGGCTTCATTTTCACCTGTAGAGGTGGAATGTGCAAGCGGGCAGATGGGTGTGAAAAGTTAAATATTCCCATTTGAGAAGAATTCCATTTAATCTCAGGGAAAATAACTCCTAAAACAAATCTACAATGGTTTCAACAGAATAAAGGGACAGCTCGCCTGGAAGCTATCCATATCATGCAACGCCTATCAGTTGTAGGGGGAAAGCTAACCTCAATCACCTATATCCTAGTCTATGAAAACGCCTAATGCCTTCGCAGGAATAATTAGCCTCCAATCACATACCAAACCTCCCATCCCAGAAGTAATATCCCTTCCCACTAAGAATGATTCATTTTACCACTGCAGTCCTAAAGTCTTTACTTCCTCACTAAATGAAATGTCAAGCTTGTCTTCAAAATTCAACAAAAAGCAAAGATGTAAAGAATAACCAAAAAGCAGCCCAAGGGCCCAGGTCTGCCCGCTCACTCCGGGCATCAGCCGTCTCGCAGTAGCTCCGGTCACCACCTCAGAGCTCAGGCACTCAGCACCTCCACAGACACGTCCAGCAGAGGGAAAGGCGGAGTAAAGCAAGTCAAGAGTGCATGGCAGGGAGGACACTCAATAAAGAGAAAGCAGGCGGGGGGCATGGCGGCAGTCGCTGGATGCGGGAGGGCCCACCTTGGTTGTGTTTTACGTGACAAGCATGCCCAGGCGCTCCCACGCCCTTTCATGTGCTTTGTGGGAATTCTGGAAACTTTGCCCAAAATGGAGTATCCAAGAAATCCTAAGAAACTTACACTTCGCGATGGAAATGGAAGTGGGGGAGACTGGCCTGGGCTTGTTCAGGATGGCGTGGGAGAGTCGATGCTTTTTCATTTTTCTCATAGAAATGGTCATCTAGGGTGGAAGCACGGGCTGGTCCTTTGTCCAGCCCAAGCTGAAGACCAACTACACTTTCCAAGTGCCCGTGGGGGCTTGACAGTCAGGGAGTGAAGGCTTGTTAATGGGCCCCGTTAGGATTTCCCAAACAGGACTGGCCCAGAGATGAGGCTGGGGAGCAGATGAGGAGCGAAACTCTCACACATGAGAACGTTCTAGGAATCTGTCCCTTGGGTGCTGAAGAGGGTTGACTTCGTTTCCCAGGGCTGCCCAAACAAATTACCACAGATTTGGTGGCTTAAAACAATAGACATTTATTCTCACCGCGTTCTGGAGGCTGGAAGTCCAAAAGGAAGTTGTCGGCAGGCAGGGCCACGCTCCTCAGGGAAGAATGCTAGAACCTTCCTGGCCTTTTCCAGCTTCAGTGGAAGCCCGCGATCCTAGGCGTTCCTTGGCTCACAGCCGCACATTTCAGCCACTGCTATATTGGTCACATGACCTTCCTCTCACAGTGTCTGTCTCTGTGTCCATATTTCCACTTCTTATAAGGACATGTGTGACATTGGATTAGGACCTTATCCAGTTTGCCTCATTTTAACTAGCCACATCTTCAGAGACCCTATTTCCAAGTGACGTCACATCCACAGGATGGGGTGAGGACTGAGGCATGCTTTTCTGGAGGACACATTTCAAGCCACCACAAGGGCCTTTGGGATTCCAGGTGAAATGGAGGATGGACCTACGGTGACTCATACGCAGTCCACAGGCGGCCGGTGTTGCGGGGAAGGACGGCTGGGAAGAAATCCCAAACGGCAGGCCGGCCATGGCACTTTAGGACACCTAACTTCAAATTCAAAGAGTTTTCTCCAGTGTTTTGTGCAGTAACTCTCCATTATCCCCCAAAGCATTGAAATAAAGCATTAAATAAATTGAAATAAAGCATTAAATAAAGCCACTGCACACTGTAGGCTTGATAGAATGGATTTGAAAATATAGTAGAAGCAGAAATCCAGAGTAAGAGCTAAGCAGGAAAATGCAAATCCTGCAGGAACACAACTGGAAGGGCAGGGGCACAACGCAGTTCTCACAGGACACGGGGATCGAGGGACGCGGTAACCCCATGAGACGCATGGATGAGTAATATCTCAACAACTTCTTCCCTTTCACTAGAGCCTTTTTCAATGATGTGTGTTTTGTGTGCACAGCCTTTGCCCTAGACCACTCAGAGTTTTCCAGGCAAATAGTTTAAACATGTCTCGTAAGGATACATATTAACTAGAATTCCTGAAATGTAAGCTGGAAATGAATTTAGATAATGACTAAAATGCACACTTTTTTAAGTTCATGTTGGATGGGACATTCTCATCAGGAGCGGAACAATTCTTATCACCTCTGAGTGAAAATAGGGATAAAAATATTGTCTTCAGAGGGAGCCAACTGCACCTTGACATTGAACCAAAACACATGCTATTTCAGGGGTATGTGCACGAAGGAGATGTTGCTTATCTCTTGGGTGGCCAACGCTGTTTGATGTCTTAGACTCTGTCAAGCTTTGGGTGAAGAAAGAGGCTGCTCCGTCTCCCTGAGCTCCTGGGCCTGAAGGACAGACTTCCACTAAGGAAATGACTATCAAAGGCTTGGCCTGTGCGCGATGAAGTCCCTGGGGGAACCCAGAGTGCTGTGGGCACCAACACAATCTGGACTTTAACCGGATCCTTCAGCTTTGGGGGGCGGGGCTGATGGCGGGGAAGTCTTCCCTTGGATGTGCCGTGTATGACTAAAGGATGGAGAAGCATTACTCAGACGATGGCGGTAGGGAAGAGAAGGGGGTTCATTCCACATGGCGGGGACAGCCGGTGTCACGGGGCACTGGAGAGGGGCAGATACTTGGCTGCAGCAGGGTCTGCAAGAGAAGAGGCGAGGCTGGACTTGGAGATGGAGCCAGGGTTTGAGAGCTCACCGAGTCCAATGACAGGTGTTTTCAGGAGTGCCAATGCTTTCCCAAAGGCCCAGGTACACTTCTCACCCACGACATCGGTTCTGGCCACCTTGAAGAGCTAAGACCTTTTGCAGCCATGAACTGGAAGTAATTCAAGAAAAGCACCCTGGAGACAGCTATGGCAGGGCTTCCTCGTCCCGATCAACATGCTCTCTACCGGAGGGGGAAGGTGTGGCCATCCACCTCCAGGAGCCCCTGCCTCCAACACACACACGCAACTTTATTTTGCCTTGGAACAAGGCTGGCCATGACCAGACACGGTCTGTCAATATTAGCTCTCGTCAGATGCTTATATCCTGAAGTCTGTTTGCTTTGGGAGCACGTGCTCCAAAGTCAATATTTTTTTGTAAAAAATGTTTTAAATGGTAGAATTCATGAAGGCGAGGGATTGATGGTGCTATACTGAAAGAGGTGAAGTAAAGTCTGTTTACTCAGGGCACGATACCCCCTTTTCCATAAAGCAAGTTCTGTCTCCACAGGAACAGTCGGCCTGTGAGGTGTCAGAGACAATTTTTCACCTGGCTGCCAGCTGCCATAGGTGGGTGTTGCCTTTGCCGAAATATTGTCTGAAACTCTGTTTTTTAAAAAACAACACTGAGTTGCATTAGAATTCATTTAGGAAATAACTTTGGAAAACTCACACATAAAGTTTATAAAGTAAATATCAGGGTTGTGCCAGAAAACAAAGATATGTACATGTAGTATGCATGTATGTAAATGTATGCAAATGTATGTCTATGTATGCATGTATATGCCTGTTAATTCGTGTATATATAAGTATTCAAATACAATTATATTTGTGCACATATTAACCTGCATATAATATATAATTTTGACTATCATAATATCTTTTAAAATATGAAAGTCTGGAGGTGTACTCTTGGAATGCTCAATTGCCCCTGTATGCAATTTGTCTCTAGAAACTCATTAGATTTCTCTCATTAGGTGTCCTTCATGAGTAAAATCACAGGTATTTTCAACTTGGATTTAAACTTAGAACTTTATTCCATAGTTCCTTTACCAAATAAAAGTGTTGTATTTTTTCTGTTTTCATATTTTACATTTGTAATTAACAGGTATTAACAAAAACTTGCAAGATTCAAATGAATGGAAACGCAATGTAAAAATCTCTAATACTGACAGATAACTGACTTCTTGTATTACCTGTCATTTAGCCTTCTATCTTTTTTTCTAAGAAAAATTTAAGAAAAAAAATGATTGCATTCTACCTGTTATTTTGTAGCGATACATCACAGCTATCCTATGTTGATAAACCTACATACTGCAATGTTTACAAGTACACTATAGACATTTATTTAACTTAACGTGGCTCTGTTGTGAAAGGCTTTGGTGAACGTTCCGCTACATATTTTCCATATTTGCGTAATTATGTTCTAAAGATAATTTCGCAGATGTGGAACTGCTGGGAAGGAGATATACGTTTTAAGACTTAGTGAAAAAAATTGCTAATATCGCTTCAACAACAGTAGTAAGCTTCACTCCTTCTGCATCATATGTATATGCCTGTTCTGTCTGGCATTTTAATTCCTTCTGTTTTCAAAACTTCATACCCTTCACATATTAGTTTGAATTTATTTATTATTGGTAAGACCAAAATTTATTTTTCATTTATATATGTTCTATAAATTTTGACATTCATGTTCTTCGACTGTTTCTCTTTGGGGTAGTGATCTTCTTGTTAATCTGAGAAAGTTCTCTAAATGTCAAGAATATTAATCTTTTGTCTCTCAGATATGACTCAAGTTTTTCCCCAACCAGTAGTTTATCTTTTAAAATTGTTTGCTACGTGTGTCTGTTCTTTTTAGAAATATAAAAGTTTCCCGTTTATGTGTATGCACATCTATCCAAGTTTCAGAGGGAGAAAGGGATCAATTGTCTAGAAAAAGCAAAAGGTGGGCTGAGAATTGCCTCTTGGATTTAGCTGCAAGGAAGTTACCAGTGATCCTGACAAGGTGGCCTCGAAAAGGGCAGTTTTAGTCAATTAGGCTAAATCTGTGGACCCCACCTGGTTTCCATCCACGTTTTCTTCTTCACTGATCTCATCCACTCCTGATCAGTGCAAGGGTAGAGGAAAATTGAGATTGGTTAGTACAGATAGCTCTTTCAAGTTTTGTAAAAAATGGAAAGAGGAATGGGATGGTAGCTTGGGAGGAATGGAATGGTAGTTCATGGAAATGGGTCAAGAATGTTGTGTTTTTAAGATATAAAAAGAACATGCTGGTGTGCTGAAGGAACACATCTAGTGGAGAGATTTTTAGGATGGAGGATACAAGGGAGAAAATTGCTGGAGCATACCTTTGAGCAGCTGAGAAGTTGTGAAGAGAAGAGGCCAAGTGGAAGGCTTGGCCCAACACAGGAGACCCCAGTTCACATGCCGTGACGGGAAGGAAGGCACAGCCTAGCGGTGTGGGTGCAAGTAGGTACATGGGAACCGTGGCAGAAGCTCTTCAGATTTCTGGAAATTTTCCAGGAAACTAGCAGCAAGATTTCTCAGCTGAGAGTGAGGATGGAGAGGGAGAGGGTATGCAATGATCATCCAGAAGGAGTTACCTTCCTGGGAAGTTCAGGTTCCCACTACAGCAGGATGTTATGGCTCTTCATTGACTCAAGGCTCATTTTAGGTGAGGGGTTCTTAACAAGGGGTCCGTGAGCTTGAATTTTAATAAAAAAACATTGTTCTTGTGGGGACGTGTTGGTGCGGGTGTGAGATATTTATTAAATAATACACAGTATAGTGTGGACTTAGTAAGGGGTTCGTGGTTTTCACCTGACTGGCAAAGGGGTCCATGGAACAGAAAAGGTTAAGAACCCCTATTTTAGGTCAATCAGTACATTAAAACAATTCCATTATTTTCCTTGTTACAATCATGCATGCTTGTTATGAAATTCATTCCTAAAAATCTTGTAATTTTGCAGATCTTTCAAATTGTATTCTCTCTCCTTAATACATTTTCTAATTGGGCATTATTGGATTATAAATAAATACTGGCTATTGTGTGTGTGTATATATATATATATATACACTATATATATATATATATATTTTTTTTTTTTTTTTTTTACTGGTCACTTAGATGACTTCCCAAAGCTGTAAGTGCATTAATTACCATGTATTCAATTCAGTAGAATTATAAGCACAATTCTTATAAATAAAAGTTTGGGAAATTGTAATTAATCTAATGTTATATTTTGTCACTAGGAAGAATATTTCATTCGTGAACAAGTGGATGAAAAGTGAATATTGATGCCCTGTGGGAATATCACTGAAGTTCTTAGTACATGGGTTTTCTGACCTATGAAAAAAGTATAATAACATCTGCTCAATTGATTTTAAGGTGATGTCAATAATACAAAAATAATGAGTTCTATGTATAACTATTTGTAAACTGTCCAGTTATATAGAAATGGTATTTGTCTCGCTAAGAGAGAGAGAACTGCGGGCATGTAGGGCTTGACCGAACAAAAGAGAACTGAGGGCACTTTGCCTGGTCAGCAGGATTTGTCGTGGAAGACTCAAAACTGGAAGCTCTTCGTGGGAAGGGAAGAGAAGGGACGAGGACGGGATGTTATTTGTGGGGTGCTTGGAGCAGAGGATGAGGCCAGCAGAAGTGCATCAGAAAAGCCTACATGCGGCCCTTCCCATCTTCTGCCCTGGCACCCCCAGCCCCGTTCCCCTTGCTCAGCTCCTGTTAGACCAGAATCCACGTTCTGGGCAGAAACAGTGCAGAACCACCTCAGTGTAGAGGAGATTTCAAATCCCGTTCCCTTGAATCGTCAAAGATCATCTTCCATTTTTGGTTAACATTCATGAGATAAAATGTTTTCAGTGTTTATGCTAACAATAATTCAAAACAAAATGCAATTGGTCTTTCTAAGCTAAAATGCACCCTTTCTTTAGATGTATTGTAGATTTCAATCACTGAAACGCTGGAGTGTTCTCTCTGGGATTACATAAATTGTGAATTCTTAAATCACAGCCTTCCAGTATATGTGTATTTTTGTTTTTGGAAATTCAAACCATATGCCATTTCTAAACCAGAAGGGGAAATACACATATTCACAGACTGAGAACTATAATAATTCACATTAACTCATGACACTTAGGACTTCATTGAAACCTAGCTTCCAACAGTGATGCCTCTGTCTGAGAAAGAAAGTGAATCCTATTGCCCTAACATTCACTACACTGTCAGATTGTAGCTAAAAGGAGACGTCTCTTGATATAGTAGTGGATTTATTTTTACACATGAATAAATAACCTTATTTATGATCCCAGCACCTGAATTATAAAGAATAAGTCAACCCAATATATTTGAGACACCATGGTTTATTTATAAATCTTGTCACTTTTCTTAAAAGGTGTCCCTTTCAAGAAAGTTACTCTTTTGTTCTGTGTGTCCTCACGCTGATGTGAGCCACCCAAAGTACCAACGCGTGAAACACGTTCACGAAATAAGCATGTAAAGGTACTTCAGAGTCCAGAGATTTCCCCAATAATACATCGGGAATCTTCACATGGTTTCTGCTAACTTTTAATCATCCAAAGCCCAATAATTATACAATATATTTTAAAAGCATGTATTTATAAAAGAAAAGATACCGAACTCCATTAATTATAAATCCAGACAGCATTTCACTAGTATAAAGGACACCCTAAAATATCAAATTAAAATCAAAAACATCCTCACTCTTGAACTAGATTGTGCTCTGTAACCCAAATGCCCAGTACGCAGCTGTCAGGATTAGTGTTTCATGATAGTGCCAGATACACGTACACACTGTGTCATTCCCTTTGTTTACTTGAATGCGTCATCAGCCCAATATAAATGTACTTTTGGTGCCAAATTTATTTCAGGCCAGGGACTCTCCCTTTAAAAACACATCAGCAGAGTGTATTGTATCTAAAAATCCTGCACAAATAGAAAGGTGTTTGTTTGCCTTCAAAGATTAGCCTTTACTATAATATATTAGATGACAAAACAATATTATCTTATCAAATATGTTTCCATTTGCTTTCAAACAGGTCAGTAAACATTTATTGAGCAACAAAGACACACCATTCATTCAGCAAATATTTGAGAGCCTAGTAGGCTTAAATACATTCTAAGATGATAAGGATATATACACACTCAGATACACATAACCCTGTAACAGATAAGTACATATGTAAGAGACCATCGGAAGAGGTGGCAATATTTTCATATGGATTAATCTTTCCTTAAATGCTGCTCAAATTGTATATGCTGGTTAACCACCATGTTAGTATTAGTTTATAAGTTTGTTTAAAGCTTTCTATTTTGGTAGGAACTCTTTCCCTGTTAATCATTTCATTACCAGTTAAATAGACCTGTGGTGAGTCCAGCTGCTCAGTGAATCTATAGCCCTTCCCACTCACCTGCAGGAAGTGAATTATATCTGGTGGAGTATCAGGAGGAGACAGGTAGCTCTTGGGGTTGTGATATTTAAAAAGCAAATATAAAATACTACAGAAATACCCCAGGCACCTTCACTTAAGAGAGGAAAAGCTGGACCTTCATTCATTCATTCATTCATTCAAGAAATTCTTTCAGATTATTTTTAATCTCCTAGGCACCATGTAAAGTATAAGGTTGGAAAATGCAAACAAAATGCCCTTCAATTCACAGCTGGGAACATTAGCAGAAGGTAGCAGCTCCCCCTGCCTCCTGAGGTATAGACATATAATTGAGGTAGCTATGTATTCTTGTTATTTAAACCATTGGCTGTTATGAGCAGTGATAGAGCTAAGATTACCGGCTCCATCTCCACACAGTTCAGTTAATTTCACACAGGGACTAGCTTTAGTTCTGATTAGGCCTCAAACAATGCTTTAGGCGAAGGTGTTTTTTCACTCTAAGGAGACAGAAATACACATAAACAGAAAAGAGAAGAGCAAATCTGTAAAAGCTATGGGAAGGTGAAATCCTGTGCCTTTACAAACAGACCTTGGTGTCCCCAGCACCAGGCTGAGGCGCTGGGTGAAGTCATAGGTGTAATTTTCCTCTTCGGAAGGTCACACATTTGCTTTTAGGTGCTGTTCTTTCTGTAAAGTAACAGCACACTAGAAAGGGAAGCAGATGATGTAGCCTCTACTTCCACATTATCCCAACACAATGTTGAAAAGTCAGCAAGTAGAATAAAAACAAGCACGCTTTCTTAGATTTATTTATTTAAAATTGACATGTGTTTCTTTAAAATTGACAGTTCCAGATTCATGCAGACAATAAAAGCATATACTAAGGGCAAATGAAAAACCCAGGCTTGGATTAGGGATACCAAGCAGCTTTTCTATTTTCTAGAAAAGAAATAAAAATTATCTACCTCTTGCCTTGGCCTGGCTCTCTTCCTGGAACTCTCTTTGGAGGATATATGCAGAATAAAGTTTGGGGCAAATCCAGAGGAACAAGAGACAGGTGATGTTAAATGTAGCACAAGCTTTACCAGATATATTGAATTGGGGAAAATTATTTGCAGAGCTACAATGTTAATGGGTTTCAGGGAGTATTTTTGAATTTCCTGGACTCACAGTGATACTCTAAGTGTCACAGAAAAGGAAGACATGATATATCTTTTCATGCTGTTCCACAGCTTGTCTATTCTTACCTGATATTACTATTGGCTTGCAAAATATAAAGGCAGTGAACTTCAAAACTGTGTTCCCAATTAAACCATCTTATATCTTATTTGCATCTTAAGAGACAAGATATTAGCATCTAAGAAAGAGAGTGAGGTGAGCAATGGACATTTCTGAAGTTTTGGAAGGGAAGAGGTTTCAAGACCGCTGGTGGATGTGGATGTGGCACCTTCACTATCTAGACAGGACAAAACCAGAAGAACCACCTCAAGAAGGAGCTCCAGGAAGATAACAGCCATTTGCAGGTGTCTCCTCCCTCTGTAGGTCACTGAGTAAACAAACTATGCGCAGAATAGCAGCTTCAGGCTGAGAGAGCGTCTACTGGTGCCCAAGTGAAGAGGTCTTAGAAGGAGCCACTCCCTCCTGTCTTAAGGCACAAGTTAAGTGCCAGGACCACATTTTGATCCTCTTCTTACTGGACCCCTAAGGAGCATCTCATCCTGGCGACCACGCTTGTTTTCTGACCCTACCATGCTTCCCTCACTCCTCACTTCTATGCCTACCTGCCTCCCTGGCTGCTCCTTCCCTTGTGCACCCCGGGTGTAAGTGTGGGGTTCCACCAGGCTGAGCTCTCCTCTCCTCCATCCATGCACCTAGGTAAGAGCACCCAGGACTGTGGCTGAACATTTCTAACTTTTACCCCAACCAGATGGATACTCTTGCTTCTCCGTTGTCTATGTAGGACTTCCAGCTCGACATCTCTGCTTGGCTGTCTCAAGGTTGCCTCCGGCTTAAGATCTCCAAAATATCACCTTTGATTCTTCCCTCAAACTTGGTCATGCCCCAGTCTCCTCCACTTTATCATTGGGCACTGGCCTCCACCCAATCACAAAAGCCAGAAGTTTGGGAGTTATCCTTGACTTGCCCTCATTCCTCAAATCTTACCCAACAAGAGCTGTCTATTCTGCCTTATAAACCCATCTCAAGTCCATCACTCTTCTCCGGAGCTGTTGCCAAGCCCTGTCATCCCCTCTTCCTGACTGCTGAGACGAGCCTCCCCTGGTGACCACATTCACCCCTTCCCTCTCCTCCACACCACAGCCAGAGTGGGCACCTCAAAATGCACTCCTGTTCCTATCACTCTCAGTGCTGGACATCTTCTGTTTCATCTTCCAGATTCACTCTCCATCCTTCCCTACCCATCTGCACCTGAGAACTGGGTCAATGGGCTCCTTTCCATTTTGGCTTCCAGTGGGGCTTTATCAGTGGGAGGAACAGGCAGGAGGCGGGAGGCTGGAGAGAGGGTGAGGTACTGATGTTTATTCCCACTGGTGGGCATCCCTCTAGCAGAAGCCAGGCCCTTCGGGGGGCTCTCCAGGACCCACCTGCCCCAGGTCCAAGGCCCCTTGTGCCCCTTCCTCTTCCAGGCTCGGTAGCAGCAGTGCACCTTGGGGCAGGCCCTCGTGTCTCATGCCCACCCACTGGCTCCTCTTCAACCGGCTCAGCCTTGTGCACACTGAGTTCATTCAGTGCTTCTCGACTACTGCATCTGCTTCCTGCTGGAAGGCCCGTTAAAACAATCGTCCTTTTAAAACCCTAAGAGTAAAAGCCAAGCTCCTTTTCAAGGCCTCCACAGCCCACCTCACCTGGTAAAGTCTTCTCCAGGCTCAGTGTCCTTCTAGAAGCTTCAGTAGCTATCCCTGCCCCAGGTTCCTCCACCTGAATATCTTCTCTGCTTGGAAAGTTTTCCACCTGAACCCCACCCCCAAAACTGCCACAACCACAACTCTTAACAAGTTTGGCTTCTTCTCAGACTTTGAGTTCCAGCTTACATTTCAGCTCTTCAAGGAGCCCAGTGCCTCTATATCAGATCTTCCTCTGGACTCCCTGCTAATCAGCACTCTTGCCATGTCTTCTTACTACCCATTTTTTCTTTATTTCTTTGTAGCTTGCTTTCTTATACATCTCATCTGCCTTTCTGCTGGGTTGTAAGCACCAAGATGGCGGGGTCTAGGTCTGCCTGTGTGCTGCATGCTCAGTGAATGAATGAATGAGTGCACGCATGTTTGAATGGATTCCTATAATGTCAAGATAAGTAAAGAAGTAAAGAAGAGCTTCTGGTTTCTGCCTAGAATGTAGTATTCTGGAGAGAACACATAACCTAGAAAAAGCAATTAATTGTCCTTGAGCCCATATGAGGTCACAGAGCAATGAGCTAGACTGAAATCTTAGGAAAGGCAAGTGCTTCCAAAGAAAGGATGGATGTGAGCACCAGATCCCATGTGGCATAACAGATGGAAGACAGGACCGCCACCCAGGCAGGTATGAGGTCCACTAAAACTTTCAGTGAATTGCCAAGGCTGAGCATGCTGGGCTGAGGGGCCAGAAGCCCTGGGAGCTGAGCTACAGGGGAGCTCCTGCCCACTCAGAGGCTTTCCTCCGTGGACATCCACAAGCACTCATAGGAAAGGTGAAGCCAAGCAGGAGGCCACAGGAGCCTCCCTCAAGGGAGGGCTTGGAGGAGAATGGCCATCACTGAGGAAGGGCCCAGAGCCCAGCCAGGGCCCTCTTCTCCTGAGAAACAAAAGCCTTAAGTTCTCGAGAAATGGCACCATACCCTGTCATCCCCAGGGCACAGGTGAAGACTCACTGCACCTGCGAGAAGGGGGATTGAATTTCAAAAGCCCGCTACCCCCAGAGGAGGGGCAGGAAACTATCCTGGGTCTTCTTACACCGTGAGGCGGGACAGGGCCACAAGAAAGCCCATCCCCAAGACCCAGGGCCCAGGGCCCAGGGAGGGCCCAGACTACAGAGATTCCCTTTCCTGCTTCCCGCTGTCAGGCTTACAAGAACTGACAACAACATCTGCCTACCACTGGGGGAGCGACAAAAGGCCCAGGGCTCACAGGGAAGACCTGAAGCTGTGCGGAGCGAGAGCAGAGAGCAAACCCACACCGGAGGACAAGGTGAGGGTAGAGGAAAGAGAATTAGAAGAAACAAGTGGCACACTAAATGTGCAAGACACAACCCAAGCCCAGCACCACTCCTGGCAAGACTGACTCAAGTATCCATCTTAACGGCTTAGCTGAACAAGAGGCATTCTTATTTTTAGGCATAAGTACAAGCTACCTTAGTCTCTACTGTCCTGCTTATAAAGTTTCACATTCAATAAAAAATTATGGACACACAAATATGCAATTGAAAAACGCATTGACAAGAGACAAAATAATCTATAATCCAGCTACAGGTATGACCCAGAAAAGGAATTTAAAATATGTGATCGGTATCTATTAAAGATGAGTGGAAAAGATGGACAGCATGCAAGAACATATGGAGAATGTAGGCAGAGAGGTGGAAGCCACGAAGAAGAGTAAAATGGGAATGGTAGAGGTAAAAACGTGCCAGCAGAGATAAAAACATGTTCTGATAGACTCATTGGTGGACTCGACAAAGCCCAGATAAGAATCAGCAAGCTGAAAATAAGTCAGGAGTACTTAACCAAACTTGAACACAAGGATAAGAAACAGAGTAAACCAACCAACAAACAAAAAATAGAACAGTGCATCCCAGAACTGTGAAAAAATATCAAACAATATATGTGTGACCAGAATCCCAGAAGGAGAAGAAAGAACAGGACATAGGAAATAGTGACGGAGAATTTTTCCACAAATAATGAAATATATCAAACCACAGATCCAAGAAATGCTGAGAACTCTAAGCAGGATATATTTTAAACATCCAGAGACATTATTTTCAAACTACTGAAAATTAAAAATAAAGATAACCTTGACAGTCTCCAGGGAATGTGAAAATACATTAATACCGAGGAAAAAAGAGAAAGATTACAGCTGACTTTTTGTAACAAATTCTGTAAGACAGAAACAATGGAGTAGTAAAATATAGAATACTCTATACCTGGAGAAAATGTCTCTCACAAGTGAAAGAGGAATACTTTTTTCAGACAAAAACCGTGAGAATTCATTATCAGAAGATCTATACTATAGAAAACTGTAGTTACACATGCACAAAGTGAAAACCTCCAGAAATTATTGAAATAAAGGTAAATACAAAAGACACTTATTTTTCTTTTTTAAAAAAAATCATTCTAAAGCATAATTAACTGTCTAGAGGAAAATCAAAGTAATATGTTATTTCAGGGTAGACTGTAATTATGGGTAGCCAGCCACTAGAAAATATTTAAAATAAGCAAAATTATGAACCAATGTTTGAGATAAAAATAGAATTACAAAAACAATCAAAAAGCAGGCTGATAAGGATTTTTTTTAGTATGACAAAAAACAGAACAGATGGCAGATTTTATTCCAGCCATAGCAATAATATCAAATTTAGATGGTCAAAACACACCAATTAAAAGATAGAGATAGTCAGGTAAGTTAAAAAAGTAATACTCAAATTTACGCAATCTAAAAGAAACCCAATTAAATATAAAGACATTGATAGGCTAAATTTCAATAAATGGAAAAAGATATACCATATGAACCTTAAATGAAGAAAGTAAAACTGTATACTTCAGAATAATGACTAATACCAAGCATAAAGAAGGGCATTACAGAACGATAGGAGTCAATTAATGAAGAAGGCTTAAGAAACTGAAATGTGCATGCACATAGCAACATAGCTTCAAAATACATTAAGCAAAACGATTGAATTTTATCAAAGTAGATAACTCCAAATTTTACTCAGAAACTTCAACTCTTCTTTCTTTGTAATTAATGTAATTAGTAAACAGAAAACCAGTAATGGTATAGAAAACATAAAAAACACTATCAACCAATTTGCCCTTACTGACATTTGTGGAGCACTGTACCCAACAACAGTAGAATAAAATTCTATTTAATTACCCAAAGCATAGTTATCAAAAATAGACCATATACTGGGGCATAAGACAGACCTCAATCAATTTAAGTAAACTGAAATCATATAAGCATGTATGAAATCACATACAGCATGTTCTCTAACCATAATGGAATTAAACTAGAAATCAATAACAAAAATACAGAAAATAGTGTAGCTATTGCGGTAGTTTGGAACTGTATGCACCCCAGAAAAACATGTTCATAAACTTAATCCATTCCTGTGGGTGTGTAGCAGTTTGATATTATTGATGAATTTGAAAAAAATATTGGATTATGTTTGTAAACTGGTCTTTTCCTCTGGGCATATTAGAGTGTATTGGATTCAGAGGTTTTACTTTTACTTGATTAAATAATGATTAAGGCTTTGATTGGGCCATGTCAGTAGGATGTTGAGTCCCCACCCCTTTGGTGGGTAGGGACTCACAGAGAAACTGCACTGTAGAGAAGGGACTTTTGTTGCTGAGTTTTTGAGCTGGAGCCCTGGGAAGTAAGCTCATAGAGGAGAAGAGCACAGAGGAATAAACACTGCTCCTTAGACATGGAAGAAGCCCCGGGGAGAGAGACAGCAGTTTGCCCGATAGTCTACAGCTGGCCTTGTGGAGATAGCAAAGGAGCTGAGCCAAGAGATAAGCAAGCCCTGGGAAGAGAGGCACCCAGGAAGCCTGAACCCTCGCAGAGATCGGCAGCCATCTTGCTCCAACATGTGGCCATAGTCTTTGGTGAGGGAAGTAACTTATGCTTTATGGCCTGGTAACTGTGGGCTTTTACCCCAAATAAATACCCTTTATAAAAGCCAACAGATTTCCGGTATTTTGCATCAGTGCCCCCTTTGGCTTACCAATACAGGGTGTGAACCAATTTTAAGTAGGATCTTTTGATGAGGTGACTTCAGTTAAGGCATGACCCACCTCATTTAGGAGGGGTCTTAATCCTTTTACTGGATACCTTCATAAGCAGAATGAAGTTAAGAGAGGAAGAGAAAACCAAAGAGAGAACAGCCAGAAGCTGAGCATCAACAGAACCCAGAAGAGAAGGGAGAGGCCAAGAGATGCCACCATGTGCCTTGTCATGTGACAAACCAAGGAGCAAGGATCAGCAGCAGCCAGCCCCAGAATGCAACAGTCTTTGGGGAAAAAGGATCACCTTGAAGATGCCTTGATTTGGATGTTGATCCCAACCTCATAACCATGAACTAATAAATCCCCATTGTTTAACTGGATCCATTTCATGGTATTTGCTTGAATAGCCCAGGACACTAAAACAGATTTTGGTACCAGGCAAGTGGGGTGCAGCTATTGCAAATACCAAAAAATGTGGAAACAGCTGTGGACCTGGGTAATGGTTGAGTCTGGAAGAACTGTGAGGTACTTGATAGAATAAGAACTAGATAGGTTTGAAGAGACTGTTGGTAGAAATACAGATGCTAAAGTTACTTATGATGCAGACTCAGGAGGAAATGCCCAATGTCTTATTGTGAATTAGTGGAAAGGCAATCCTTGTTTTAATATGGTAGAGAACTTGGTGAAATGGAGTTCTGCTGTCAGTGGAAGGTAGAGCTTGCAAATGGGGACCTAGGATATTTAGCTGAGGAGATTTCCATGGTAAATGTGGAAAGTGCAGCCTGGTTTCTCCTTGCAGCTCATAATGAGATGAGAGAGGAAAGGGATAAGCTGAGAACTAGACTCCTGGCCACAAAGAAACCAGAAATTCATGATTTAGAAAATTCTGAGCATCAGAAAAGAGAGTCACCAGAGAAGAGTGCTCCATCTGAGGGTTTAATTGAACATGGAACCAGTCATCCATTTCAGGGGAAGTCAGGATTGGAAACGCAGTTTTGCAGGAAGGATCTATGGAACGTTCCACTGTCTGATGGTTTGGACCCCTTGTGAACTATGTGCAGAACTGCCAAGTTTTTACCAGATTTGTATGAGTGGTAGCCACTGTCAGTCTGGACTGAAAGGAACAGAGAAGGGACAGATTGAAGGAAGAATGACTTCAAGGGCAGAACATGAAAGATGTTCTGGACTAAAGTGATTTCTTCGTGCTAAGAGAGAGGGTCTGTGTCCCCCCCCCCGCCATGTGTGAGGAAAGGGTGGGTGTGCCCCTGTGCTTAGAGAGGATGTGTCTTCCATTTTCCATTATTCAGGGATAATGCTGCCATCCCAATGCTCAGAGATGGTGGGGTCTGTGCCCCAGCATTCACAGAAAGTCTGGCCGTCACCTCTCTGTTTGGAGAGGTTGAGGCCCGTGCCCCAACATTCATGGGATCCTGGCCACCATCTTGATGCTCAGTGAGGGTACAGGCTTCACCCCGTATTCAGGGAGAGCATCGTCACTGTGCAAACCTCGATTCATAGATAACTCTCAGACCTTGAAATCTAATGCAGTTTGTCCTGTTGGTTTTCAGAACTGTTTGCGACCCATGACCACTGTTTTCCTTCCAATTTCTCCCTATGGGAATGGAAATGTTTATCCTATGCCTGTCCTCCTTTGTATACTGGAGTCAAATAACTTGTTCTCTAGTCTTCACAGGTACACAAGAGAGGGGAATTCTGCCCAGTGACAGACCACACCCATAACCAATTTTGATGAGACTTTGAACTTAACATGATTACTGAAATGACATAAGGTGTCTGGGAAGTTGTGATGGAATGAACGTACTTTGCATGTAGAAAGGACATGTCTTTTGGGAGTTCAGAGGGTGCAGAGTGGTGGTTTGGCCCTGCATGTACCCCAGGAAAACATGTTCTTAAAGTTAACCCATTGCTGTGGGTGGGTCCCCACTGTAGGCAGGACCTTCTGAAGAGGCTGCCTCAGCTAAGGTGCGGCCCCACTCAGTCGGGGTGGCCCCGCTCAGTCGGGGTGGCTCTTCATCCTGTCCCTGGAGTCCTTTACGAGAGAAGGAAACTCAGACGGAGAGAAAGTCACAGACGGAGCAGCCAGACACTGCATAGCAATGGAACCCGGGAGAGAAGGGGGAGGCCGGGAGCCACTAGGAAAGTAAAACTCAGGTCTTCTGAGACAAGCGTCGAGAGCTGGCGCAGTGCCGTGGATAGGGGCAGAGGCTCTGGTGCCTGCTGGGCTCGAGCGCAAGCTCACGCAGTCCGTGCTGGCCACGTGACCTTGACCTGTGTGCCTCGGTTTCACTGTGAGAAACAGAACAATGTCATCACCTGCCTCACAGAGCCATTACGAGGAATTAACCAGTTAGTGTATGTGAAGGATTTAGGATGGGCCCACATGAAGAAAACGCTCTACGGATATTAGTTGCTATGGTATCTGAGGCAATACCAATAAAAATAAGAATGACAGCACATGGGCCACTGCAAAGAAAATTTAGAGGCATATCTTGACCACTTTACTAAGAAAATAAAATCAGGCTGAAATGAACAGTCAAAGCAGTCACAGATAAGCATTTGCCCATTATCTTTAATAATTTTCCCTAGAACCAATAATAACAAATTTTGGCTTCAATTGTTTTATTTTTATTACTTGTACATGATAGAGGTTCTCAGTTCTTAGAGGAGGAAAGCCTACCTTAAAGAGGCAAGAATTCATTAATATGCACAATTTGAAAGGCTGGAAATTAGGATTTTTATTTGTTTGGAGTACTTTTCTCAGTGAGGTACTCATGAGGACTTTCTGGCTGCCTGGAACTTTCTTACCCAAAATTACGTAGTCCTTTCACTTATGCATGGTTAAAACCCATGTGGCCACAGCACTCTCTCTGCAAGGAGACTCCTGGGAAAAAGCCCTAAGTCAGCCGGCCACAGCATATGCATTGCAAGGTAAGAGGAAAAGGACTTTTCTCTGAAATAATTTGGAATTGGTATAGATTCACACAAATACACACAGAAATACCCCAAAATCTTCATTGAGCTGCCATATGAACATCCATACCCTTGCTGGCATGTATGTTACAACTCAATAAAGAGGAAAAATGTTGATTAAAAAGAGCTGTATAGATTCCATCTGAAAAATTGAAGGTGCCTGCAATTTCTCTTCTCATCAGGGACTTCCTGCCAAAGGTAACGCCTACCTTACCCCTTAGTGCCTCTCACAGCAGGTTGTAAAGCCTGTGCAGCCGGTGTTATCCAAGAGAGCATACATTTAAAAGTGGACTGGGGGAAGGCTTTGGGAACAGGAGAAAACAAAGCCTGGAGGAGATCTTATTTGACTGCCAAAGTAGCTGGATTCAGAACACGTTTTCATGTGGACCTTACTGGACTTGCAGAAGCAACGATGTGGTTGCTGAGAGGAAGAGACCGGACAGGGAAAGGCAGAGCTGTTATTTGAGATGAAGAAGACTGGAGGAAGGAGGTTTCCTTTGGGAGAGAAGCTCAGGGATTCAGTTTCAGGGTATCTGTTAGACATCCAAGTGGATCAGAATATGCACACGTGACCTCTTCAGCATGGCCGGGTCAGGGCATCAGACAGCTTACGTGGCGGCTTGTGCTCCAAGAGAGGGTTCTGGAGATCCAGGAGGAAGCTGCCTACCAGTTCTAACCCAGCCTTAGGTGGTAAACATCACTTCCACTAAGTGTTTGCCTCTACTTCTCATCTGTCATGGTACTTTGGCCTTTTAACTAATATCCCTGTGCCTACCAATCATGAATGTATTTATTCTTCCATCAATGACTTTCTGAGCCTGTATTAGGTGCCAGACCCTATAGCAGGCGATTCTGTTATTTATTTTTAAAGGGGGAAGAGTAAAGAATTTCTTTTCTATACTACCTTCTAATAGAGACATTTGCAGCCTTCGTGCATTGCTTTTCCAGACTCATTCTTTTTGTATCTAACTCTTCATGCTCCCCACACCATGTTGTCCCCATGATGGACGGGCTGTGACAACATCACTTTGAGTTGAAATGTCTGAGCTCTGGAATTGGACTGATCTGGGTCTACAGCTTCGTGTCTCTGAGGAAGTCACACAGCCTTGTGGGGTCTCAGTCCCCTCCACTGTAAGCTGGGTGGGGTAGTAATAACTTCACAAGAGCAAAGGAGAAACCTAAGCAAGGCCGTGGACCGGTGCTCCCCACGCCTGGGGCACCAGGAAATGATGACTCTCCCCTGTGTTCACTACGACACGTGACACTAAGTCCCCAGTGTTTAGGGACAACATTAGAAACGATGTGAGGACAGCACCTAGAGCAAGTAAGTTTAAAAAGATTTTGGCAGTCCTTAATGATTCAGGTCGGGGGCTGCATTAGTCAGCCAAAGGGGTGCTGATGCAAAGTACCAGAAATCTGTAGGCTTTTATAAAGTATATTATTTGGGGTAGAAGCTTACAGTCACAAGGCCATAAAGCGTAAGTTACTTCCTTACCAAAGTCTGTTGTCACATGTTGGAGCAAGACGGCTGCTGATCTCTGTGAGGGTTCAGACTTCCTCTTCCTCCTAAGGTTCCATGGTCCCAGCTCCTTCCAGTCTTAGTTCTACGCTGGTGTAAGGCTCATCTCTATCCCCAGGGCTTGTTTCTTTCCAGGCTCAGCTTCTCTGTTCTCTCTACAAGGTCAGCTGTAGACTGTAGGCTCATTCTCTCCTGGGGATTCTGCCATGCCTAATGGAGCCTTCTCTCTTTCCTCACATATCTGCTTATCTGTGTATTTACTTCCTGGGGCTCCAGCATCAAAACTCTAACTCTCTCCTCTGCCGTGTCATTTTCTTCTCACAAGCGGGTGGGGACTCAACATCCTCCTGACATGGCCAAATCAAAACCTTGATCATAATTTAATCAAGTAAAAGTGAAACCTCTGAATCTAATACAATCTAGCATGCCCAGAGGAACAGACTGTTTACAAACATAATCCAATATCTATTTTTGGAATTCAGCTATAATATCACATTGCTATAGGGGGGAAACCAAAAAAAATAGCACATAACAGGTTTCAATAAAAGCACTATTCAACATAATTTTCATATTTAAAAAACATTAAGAATTTTTAATGGCTCATGGGAAACATTGGCCAAGTCAAAAGAAAATTGAGTTTAAATCTCAAATTCATGGAGAGCCCAACTCCCAAGCATAGTCACAAAGTCCTCCACTGAATTCCCCTGCAGACACGGCTCTGGAATCGATCCCCAAGCCTGCCAGGCTCACTGCCAACTGCTAGCAAGGCCATCCATCTCCACCGTAGCATTTTGATACTGTTTATGAAGTACAAAAATAAATATTGGGGGAAGCGGCTGTGGCTCAATCAGTGGGGCTCCCGTTTACCATATGGGAGGCTCCGGGTTCCGTTCCCGGGGCCTCCTGGTGAGGGCAGGCCCGCCTGCGCGGCGTGGTTGGCTGACCCAGCGAGCGCAGGCAGCAAGGGGGGGATAAATGAATAAATAAATAAAATATTTTAAAAAATAATAAATAAATAAATAAATAAATAAATATTGGGTTATGTTTGTAAACTGATCTGTCCCTCTGGGCATATTAGATTGTATTGGATTCAGAGGTTTCACTTTTACTTGATTAAATAATGATTAAGGCTTTGATTGGGCCACGTCAGTAGGACGCTGAGTCTCCACCCCTTGGTGGGTGGGGACTCAGAGAAACTGCACTGCAGAAAAGGAAGTTTGGAGTTTTAATGCTGGAGCCCAGGGAAGCAAGCACACAGAAGAGCTTAGTCGTGAGGAAGGAGAGAAGGCCCCAGGAAAAGAGACAAGCTGTTTGCCTGATAGTCTACCGCTGGCATTGTGGAGAGAACAAGCAGCTGAACCTGGAGAGAATCAAGCCCCGGGAAGAGAGGAACCCAGGAAGCCTGAACTCTTGGCAGATGTCGGCAGCCATCTTCCTCCAACAGGTGGCAACAAACTTTGGTGAAGGAAGGAACTTATGCTTTATGGCCTTGTGACTGTAAGCTTCTACCCCAAATAAATACCCTTTTATAAATGCCAACAGATTTCTGGTATTTTGCATCAGCACCGCTTTGGCTGATTAATACACCCAGTCGTCACCTGGAACCTGCAGCAATCTCTAACCCAGGATCCCCTCTGCCAGTTAGAAGGGCAACATATAGAAATAAACCCACTCAACAACCCACCCACCTGATTCAATAGAGAATCCCACTTAACAGAGGCCTGTCATTAGCCCGTGAATGGGCACCTGGTATTCAAAAGAACGCAAGTGAAGCAAACAAAATACACAAAATGCACTGAAAATATTTTCCTCAATTTGGTGATTCAAAAGACACTTTAAAATTTTTAGGTATTCTAATAAATTATAACCATTAGAGTCCGTGATAGCTTAAAAAGTTTTCATTAATAAAATGCCAAATAATTTGAATTTTTGGTCGCTACATTTGACAATCTTCATTTTTAATAATGAAGACAAATACTCTCTAAGAGATATGAATTGGCAAATATGCTACTTACTAACTTTAATAAATGCGAATAAAACAGCAATATTGGGGATGACATTTAATCAAGAAATTAAAACTTGGCAACTGACTTAGTATTATCAATCAGTTGCTAAAAAACAATTTGAGGAGTGACGTGTTTACTTTCATCTGCCAGTATTTTTTAAACATTTGCATTAATTAATCTGAGAGATTTATGACTCTCTTCCAAGTGTTATTCAGCTACTACTTGAAAATAATAAGGTTAGACATTCTAAGATGCAGTATTTGGGTTCTTTATGCTGTTGTTAATTAAAACACATTAGGCCTAATCGAATACGAAGGCAGCATTTTGTAGACAATCTCAGACTGTTCCATTCATCAGTGAACTTGCTCTGTTTCAAGGAGAAACAGTACATGGTAACAAGCTGCAATCAAAATGTACAGATGCCCTAAATTGACAAACAGAGAAGTAACTTTGTCTTCGTTATTCATCGTTCCTTCTCATTAGCATGGCAAATGACATGCAAAAAGGCAAAGCTGTCCTCCAAGACGCCAGTTCCTTCTCCTGGAGACTTTGACAATGTTCCAGATTCTCACAGAATAAAATCAGACTCTACTTCAAAATGTGTTTTCATTATCAAAGCCACCAAAATATGAGCTATTGGTAGAAATCATTTGAGTTACTAACAAGCAAATGGTTTTTCAAATGAGAATTTAGCATTTATAAGATCACCAACATTCATGACTTTAAGAATTTTACAATGAAGAGAAAGTGAGAGAATTACCTAACAAATTCACAGGCCAAAACCATGAGGGAACGTTTATAAAGACTGAAATTTATTTTTTCCATAATGAGCCACATACAAAGAAATAAGTCATCTAAATTTGCAGCTCTTTCTAAAAACATGGTTTGATTAACTTGGAAGCAACATTAAATTCTCAAATGTGGTGCCAAAGGCACATATGTGGAAAGAATTCACAGATTCAAGACATCTTATAAAATAAATAAAAGCTATGGGAAGACAAAATATTATCCTGATTTCTTATGCTGCTATGGATGTCACTGAAATATTGGTGCTCAATATATATCAAAGTGATACGCCCATAATTACACCTTCAGTAAGTCCCCTAGAGTGGAGTTGGGCAATGCACATTGAGGCTGAGCTTCCTAGGTGCCCCTACTGTCAATTCTTCCCTTCTATTAAAAGGTCAAGAATCTTACTTCTTGGCCAACCCATACATATGATTACATCACCTGCCTCCCTTTTATGAGATGCAGGCAGGAGTGTCTTAAGATTACTCCCTGGAAGTCTTGGAAAAAGGAACGGTGCATCTCTCTGCTGGCTGGAATGCCTTGTGGTGACCGGAGATCTAGGTGCATCCTGAGAACTTGATGAGAACGGGGAGCAATGGGCTGCAAGGAGCTAGATCTCAGCTGGTCATCGAGAATCCTCGCCAACTCTGGACTTGTCTTACATGTGTGATGTGGATTGAATTGTCCCCCACTCTGGACATGTTCTTGGGCTTGAACTGCATTCTGATGGGTATGGACCTATTGTAAGTAAGATCTATTCAAGAAGGTACTTCAGCTAAGTTGTGGTCCTACTGAATCAGGTTGGACCTGAAGTCTTTTATGAGCAGTATGAAAGTCAGACTGAGAGAGGCTGCAGAAGGAGCAACTGGAAGTCAATGGAACCCAAAAGAGAACAGAGAAGATACCACCACATGCATCACATGTGAGAGAAGAGCCAAGGATCAATAGTCACTGGCAGCCATCCGCAGAATGCTATAATCTTCTGGGAGAATGCATCACCTTGCTGAGGTGTCAATTTTGGACTTCTCCTAGCCTCAAATCTGTGAGCCAAAAAATTCCCATTGTTTAAGCCAACCCAATGTATGGTATCTGTTTTAGCAGCTGGAAAACTAAAACAGTGTGTTAGAGAAAAACATCTAATCTGTATGAACAACTGTTCAGGACTTTTGTTTTTTATTCCTCTTAAATACAGCAGAACCTAATTTTAGATGATAGAGATGATCCTTAAAGATACTTAAAATGCCCATCGCCATTCCAGAGCCCTCCACTTACCATGTCCAACTCCTTTAAAGCTTGTGTTTTCTCCCCAATTCCTTCTCATTTAAGAGTGGCTAGGAAAATTATGATAATTACTACATAATCCCGACGCCAAAACATAAACTTATATTTATAGCATTCCATGTGCGGTGGTTTAGAATTGCATGTGCTCTAGAAAATCGTGTTCTTAAACTTGATCCACTCTTGTGGGGTAAACCTATTGTAAGTAGGACCTTTGGATGAGGTTACTTCAGTTAAGGTGTGGCCCAGGGTGGGTCTTAATCCTCCTGCAGGAGTTCTTTATAAACCAGATAAATACAGAGAGAAAGGTAGAAAGCCATGGAAGCAAGAAGCTAAAAGCAAAAATAACCTGGAAGAGAAGAAAGAGACCAACAGATGCTGCATGTGCCTTGCCATGTGGTAAAGACCCAAGGATCCTGGCAGCCAGTCTTTGGGAAGAAAGTATCACCTTGATGATGGCTTCATTGGGACATTGTTACAGCCTCCCAACTGTGAACTCCTAAGCTCATAAATTCCCATTGTTTAAGTCAAAAGTATTTCATGGTATCTGCTTTGAGCAGCCTTAGCAAACTAAAATGCCATGTCTACAACAAAAACAACAAAACTTAAAATTTAATCTGGGCAAGAGAAAAACATTTACTGTTCATAAAGAAAAATGAGGTCGAACTAAAGGATGCAAAGTTAGCTGACATTTAGGCTTTTGTCTCTCTTCACACTTTCAATTTAAAGATGCTCTTGAGAAACGAGCCAACCATAATTACTTAATAATGACTACCATGCTCCCGGGACATTATATAAATCTGGGAGGATGAGAAGCATAAACCTCTACATTTAACAACTCACGAGTTCTGATTTTGGTAATGCTCAATACTTTTATTTATATTTTGAGGTTAAAAAGTGAGAACACATTTTTTATAGTAAAAGAACCCATAAGTGTTTCTTGCATTCTTGGCACTGTACATAAAGGGTGCTTGCTTATCAGCTGTGCTAATTAGAATTTTAGAAGGCATGGGTAGTCCTGTGGATGTAAGGGAATAAGATAATCATTTTACAAAGAAAAGATCACATTTTAGATCAGTATGGAGTTATTTACCTTGTTAGTGGGATTTGTTGTTAATGTTATATGTTGTATCTAGGATTCTCTATTTTTAAATTTATATTCCCAAATAAACCCAACATAACAACAGTCCATCTTTTTTGGGGCCAATGCAAGATCATATCCTAATCTCAATTACTCTTCAAGATGCCAAAAGTATACTTAAAAAAACTTAACCACTTCAAAACTGTTGCTACTAACAAAGACCACCTGCTAGGAGACTATGTTAGAAAAAAATATAAATTGCAGGCCCATCACATGTGAGCTAGGGAGTTGAGGTGAACAAATGAAGGAGAAAGGACAATAAATTTTGCATTAGCATGTGTACATCTATAAAAATAAATACTGGCTTCCTGAAATCTCTGCCTCTTCCTGTCCTACTTTTCCTAGTTCAGACTGTGGTTCAGCAAATGTTCTCTCTGTTCCACCATGGGCAGAGGACACCCCCCACCCCACTGACGTTGGCCTTGGCCATGTAACCTGCTTGGAAGTGGACTGTTATGGACATGCTAGCATCGGAGGCCTTCATGTGTAAAGTTTGGGTTGGGTCTTCTTCTCCAATGAGCCATGAGAAAATGTCCCCAGTAGCTGCTGATCATAAAGAATGTAGTCATATGTGGTGCAGATCTGAACCAACCTACTGTCTGTGTTAGGGCCAAGCAAGATTAGCCAAATCCCCACAGACTTGGGTCAAAAATTACTCTTTATGATTTAACCATTGAGTTTGGAATTATTTGTTTTACAGCATCATTATAGCAATAGCTGACTGATACACTACTTGAAGTAGTTCTGGCCAATCAGTGGAGCGGTTTACCCACATCAGCCATACTAGCATCTTTGTGGCACTGCCCTCAACCAGCCATTCTGGCCTTAAGTCTAATTACCTAGATTGGATGCTTCTTTTCAGGCTGCTTCAAGTTTGAATTCAGTGGACTCTTTCCCAAATGACCTAAGTTTTCTTTGCTTTGTGTATCATCAACTTTTAGGTCAAGAGTCTTTCCATATTATCTAGCCTTCCATAATTGCCTTATAATTCTTTGATAATGGAATTATCCATGTTGTATCTTTTCAAGTTCCCTGAAGGCACAGACTTTTTCTATTTATTTTACAGAGCTGCAGTTTTAGAAAGAAAAGTCATAGTCATTTAATGTATGTGGGCTGAATTGATCAGAACTTGAGCCCTAGATGGCTGATATTCAGAGCAGATTTACAATAAATACCAGAACATATGTTGGGAAAGAAATGAAAGGATGTCTCTATCTCAAGCAGTTTATGTTAGTTGAATAAAACCAGTCATTGATTTAACTTCACAACAGCAAATTATACGCAAAGGCCAGCAAATTGTTTCCCCATTAGAAAATATTACCATTCAAAAATGTTTATTACTATTATTAATAATTTAATGTAGAACATAAACTATTCAAATCCACTGCATTTGTTATCATTAAGATAAAGGAATGCTTTGTTGTTGTTCAAAGTTCATTAATCAAGAACATTTTTTTTTCCTACTATTTTTTTCTCTTTTTTGACTTATCACAATCACTCTCATAATATAAGCACAACAGAATAATTCAGACAGGAAGATTTTAAAGTCTGCTCATGACTATTGCTTCCATCACCTTAGCATTCCTGAGGTTAAAGTTACCTTTCTGTAAAATGACAGGGCTTCTGTGCATAGCACGGAGGACACCTTTTAGAAGAACGCATTTTAGAAATTTCACAGGAAATCCAGGGCCAAAAGCAAGGAAACTAAACATACAATGCATATTTTCCTTGTTTCTACCATGGTACAAAATGCTCTGCATTTTGATGCTTATTACGTTGTTTTATATGACTTTAATAATTTCAGGTTTCTGAGACTTCCTTGACTTTTGCAAACATGGTCTTCTTACTCATTTCAGGGGTGACTGTGTTTTAGTTTCCTCATTGCTAAGGTAAATGCCGTGCAAGGAGTTGGCTTAAACAATAGGAATTTATTGGCTCATGGTTTTGAATCTAGGAGAAGTCAAAAATCAAGCCTTCATCAAGGCAATGCTTTCTCCCAGAAGACATGTGATTATGTTTTTATTAGTTAAATAGGTAATGACATGGTTTCTATTCAATATAATGAGTGATATCATCACATTTACTTGAGAATTTTCTTTCAAATGTCCATAGTTTAATGACATTTGCCTCACCGCATTACAAATTTTCATGAAGCAGCATGTGGCCTTCCCTCTCTCATCTCAGACAGACTTGTAATCTAACTATCTCTCACATGTGGCCAGGAAAGTTTAGCCTCAGTGAAGATGTCTTTCTTGTGTCACTTTTGCTTGGTTACAGTATCCAGTTGTTTGGTCAAGCACTGGCTGGCTTATTACAGTGAGGGTATTGCCAGCTGGGATTTGCATCTATAATCAGTTAATTGCATCTACAATGAGTCGACTGAATCTGCAATCAACACGGGCTTGTTCTCAAAAATGTAGGGCGTCTCCTCACTCTGTAGTTACAGACCTTAAAAGCCAGAACTGAGGATTTCAGAGATCAGAAGAGGAATGTGGTCTCAACTTCAGCATTGGTTCCTTCTCAGCCAGCTTCCCCTAGGGAAGTCACAGGAACACTGAGGACTTCAGTGTCACCTTTATGGGAATCCCAGCTTGCACCTCCATGGGTGTTAGAAATCAGCAAGGCCTACAGTCACAAAAGCCAATCCCTTAAAACCTCCCCATCCCCCTACCCCTGCTACCCCGAGATTCTGTTTCTCTGGAGAACCCTAAGTCATGCCGTCTCTAACACACAACCAACAGGGACAACAATATAAACATCACTGTAATAACTCAGCTGATCTTATTCTTCCATATTAACGTCAAACAAACATGCATTACATTATAGATGGCACACTGGGTCTCTAAGGAAGAACCACAGGGATGGTTAAATTTCTCATGTTAAAAAAAGGAATGGGGAAGCGGCTGTGGCTCAATCAGTAGGGCTCCCGTTTACCATATGGGAGGACCCGGGTTCGGTTCCCGGGGCCTCCTGGTGAAGGCAAGCCCGCCCCCACGGCGTGGTTAGCTGACCCAGCGAGCACAAGCAGCAAGGGGGGGATGGATGAATAAATAAATAAAATCTTTAAAAAAAAAAAAAAAAAAAAAGGAATGGACCCATAATTCACAGGTGGGGGTGGAAAATGCAAAAACTTCTTCCTAAAGCTGTTTGGGAATTTACTCTAGAACCTTGCCAATATTCTTTTGGACCACAATTTTACTTTTTGTCATCTATACCAAGAAATAACTATAAAATGCAGGAAAAAAAATACTCTCTGCTTAAGGGGCATTTATCATAGTAGCATCCCTATAACAATTAGGAATTTGAAATAACCTAAATATCTAACAACAGGGAAAAGTTAAGTCATGCAGAAAATTTAAATCATGCTTAGGAAGAATTTTTATCACCTGTGCAAAAGGCAAGCTACTAAACAGAAGATAGAGCATGAGCTCAAATATGAGCAAATGTAGAGGGAGACACCTGATAGAAACTTCCCCAAGAGCCACAGTGTCATCTCAGTAGGTTGCAATCATCCATGAATTTTTTTTTTTACATTGCATGTTAATGTACTTTAATAAAATTTTGGTAATTATAAATTACAAACATTATTTTACAAATTGGCATGAATGAACACCGCTCCCATATAAGTCTTTTGCCAGATGATGTGAGAAAAGTTTCACAGCATATGGAGTGGGTGGAGGGAAATCTACAGGGGTAGGGCCAGAAGACAAGAATTCAGGAATATTTACACTTTAAATTCTGTTTGAAATATTTGAAAATGGTTTTCTCCATCGGAGATTGAAAAATAAATAAATGCATGAAGTTGTCCATTTTCAGAGTGGACAGTCATTTACCTTTTTCTCCCAGCTCCTAGAGTCAGTTATTATGTATCTCAACAGAGGAATAAAGATTTCCCTTTTTTTTTTGTATTGTATTTGTTATTCACGTCTACTTGCACAGCCTGAATGAAACTGGCATTTCTTTGTTGTTCTTGTTTTGTTTTGTTTTTTAATACTATGGTGATAAAGTCCTACATACGAAAAACTAAGGTTAGAAGTTCACTTTTGGTTTCCTAATTATTAATAAAAGGCAGCAAATATACTGAAAATACATTTAAGATATTTATATTAAAAAGAAAGGTGGTTGGTTTTTGTCTATTTTTTTAGTCAACATTTCAAAAACAGAACGGCATTCTGTTCATTCTGGATAAAAATTATGAATTAATGGGTTTGTTCCTTGAGTTTGGGAACTCAAGAAGATAACCGTAGATAATGAATGACTCAGCTAAACAGCATCTAAGACTGTTAAGGCCTTAGATAAAAATAAGTAATAGACATCTGGTAAATAAGGAAAAGACAGCCCAGGAGATCTAGTAGAGAATCTCCTGGAACTTCAGACGCATTTGGGGCCAGCAGACAACACTCTTCAAAGGCCCTCCATTGGCTTTAATTTGATTAGCATGACAACCCCTTGAGTGAGTAGGTCAGAATTTTTACATGCCCTTTACAAAGAAGGAAACTGAGAGCAGATGTGGGAAACAATTACCAGGAAGCCCTCAGGGGATTGAGAACTAAAAAGTTCACATTCTCCCCTGCAGAAAGCTGAACAGGGACCTTGTGGGGCTTGCACAGCAGGACTGGGGTGAGCCTGAGGCTGCAGAAGGACACCTGTGCCCACCGCCCGCCCAGAGGCCTTTGAAGGGACCATCCCTGCGATGCCCGAAACCTGCATCTGCATCCACAGACATCTCCATTAGGCCCTCCCACTTCCCATGACTTGCCTCCCACCTCCCTTCCCATGGGAGACCCAGGCTATCTAGGAAAGCTTCAGAACTGTCTGCTCCTGATCCATCTTCCTCTCCAGGCTCCCCAGCTCCCCCAGGCCAGCAGGGACACTTTTCTCTTGATCTGCCCTCCAGTCACTCCCTGGAGCCCTCTGTGAGTGCAAGAGATGGAGCTGAAGGTTTTGGAATGTCAGCACCTGAGGCCTTCAAGAGCCCCCCTTCTCTGCACACTCCCACCTGTGGCTGACCCTTCTCTGCAGACTGGACTCCCACCTGTGGCTGACCCTCTTCAGCTTCTCCTGTAGGCTCTCTGGGGACTTCCACTTCCCTTCCTGTCTCCCTTTATGGCTTCAGATCTGCTGGAGTTAAAGTTTCTAGTAGAAGAAAGACAGAGAGATAGGCACAACAACTATCTAAATAAATGGGGCTGGGGGTAGGTTTGAAGATGACAGGCTCTGGGCTCTGGAACTCACCATGGACCCACAAAGAACTGGCAAAGGTTTTCCCCTGAACCAGTCCCTAGAAGTGAAGGGTCCCCCCAGAGTTGTATTTTCCCACAAGCCCCTTCACCTTAGGCAGCAGAAACAGCCCTGGCCAGGCTGGGTTATAGGCAGTTAAACTCCCTTGTACAGAACAATCTGGGACAGGCATGTTAAGAGTCAGAATCAGGGCAGAAGTGATAACAGTGGTGGTGCAGAGACCGGAGCGAACCTAAGGGTCCTAGGAACTCAGGGACTGTGGTTCCCATGAACAATTCTGGAGGAATCTCCTGGATCTCAAGCTTCGGTCCAGCACCCACTGGAGAAGTTTCTGCACAATGTCTGGGCGTGGGCATTGAAAAGAGGGTGATTACAGAGGACATAAACGTGGTGAGCTCTAGAAGGGAAGAAACAGCACTGCCAACAAAGAGGAGGAGGCGTGAAGAGTGAGAGAACGGAGAACCAGCTCTTGGACTACAGGCAGTATGTCCTATGTCACCTGCAGTTAAAAGCAAGAGGCAAAGACTTAGACTTATGGGGACAATGATGACCCTAAGGTACTAAAAGAAGAGGGCAGGACCTGGAGTTACCAGTTAATTTCAGTAGCGCTTATCAGATCTGGAAACCAAGAGACCAAATCAAACCAAAGAGGGGAACTGACAGTATTCTATAAAAGTGTCCATTGAGGTAACAACGAAACAAAAACAAAATTCTAAGTGCCATAAGAAATCATCTCTCTTCCAAAACAAAATGAAGCAAACAACAACAACAACAACAACCAAAAAAAAAAAAAAAAAAAAATGGAGAAAGACCTTTTACCTGTGGTAGGTAAGTCTGCATTTGAGCATGGGTCCACGTGTGCTTATCTATGGCAGAACAGAGGCCAACAATATCGGACATATGACTAAAGGTAAATGGCCTTAACTCAACTATTTAAAAAAAATAGACTTCTAGATGGCCTACAAATCAATAACTCTATGCAATATACAAGAGAACCTTAAAGTATCAGAGAGATTAAAGGGGATGGGAAAGTATGTGCCAGGCAAAAGCAATAAAAGGAAATCTGGGATTACAATTCTGATATCAGACATGGTGGAATTCCGCCCAAAATTATGTTAAAACATACAAAGATAGGCATTTTATAATGCTAGACATTCCACCAAGCAAACATAATGTAAAAAGTCTTAAAACTAAAAACAAACAGGAAAACATATCTTAGAGATGTAAATCAAAGTCTCTATCCTAATTAATAGAGGACACATCTTCCTCACAAACGTATTTGGAATTTTTATGAAAACGGATCATGTGTTAAGGCACAGAGAACATTTAAATACAGCACCCCCAAGAAGAAAGAATATCAACTGCATTCTCTGGTCCCAGAAAAAGAAGTATGGTCTCCAAGTACATAAGGAAATTTGAAAACAACAACAACAACAACAAAACTATGTGATTGAAAAAAAAACAACAAAACAACTCAGATCAGCGTGGAAGTTCAAAGAAAATAACCGACTTTCTCGAAAATAATGATGAAACACAATATCAAAAACTTGGGATACAATTAATATAACATGCTCAGATTTAAAAGTGAAAATACAATAAATTAATTAAATATGCAGCTACAAATGCTAGGAGCATACGAACAAAATAAGCCACAAGAAAGTACAAGGAAACTAATGAAGATTAGAAAAGAAATTAATGAATTGGAACACAGAACAGAGGAAATTTAAAAAAGATATATGTTCTTCGGAAAAAATCAACAAAATAGTTATATCCCTAGCCATTTAATATGTGGGAAGAAGGCACAATTACATAAATTGGAAAATATAAGAGGAAAATAACCACTGAAATCAGGAATTTTTAAAATCTGACGAAAATTGGTATACCTCTGTGCAAATAAAATGGAATTGAATTAATTTCCCAGGTAAATATAGTTTACCAAAACTAACCCTGGTGAAAATAAAAAGTCTAAACAGACCAATGGTTACAAAGTAGAATTCTATCAAGCCTTTTAAAGATAAGCCCAGTGCTACCTCAACTATTCCAGATCACACAAAAAGAAGAAGCTCTTCCAAATTCTTTTTTGTTTTTAATGAAGTGGATATGACATTGACATTCAAACCTTAAAACCTGCATAAAGATCACATATTAGAACCACAGTATAGTCCTATCTCAATCATGGATAATGATGCAAATATATTCTTTTAATTTACAAAATAGAAACCAACTGACTACAAGCTACTTGAACAAGTAGGATTCATTCCAGGAATGAATGAATGGTTTGCTATTAGGAAATCCTTTATATTAATAGATTTATGGAAATTATTTCCATAGATGACAAAAATAATTTAACGAAATTCAGCCAATCTTTATTTATATATATATATATATAAACCCCACCCAGTAATAGAGGACTTGATGGATACTTATCAGTGAACATTATTATATAAATATAAAATCAGTCCACATGACAGACTCTTATTAAAGAAATACTTGCTGACAGTTACTACCATAATTAAACACGATAGTGGATGTATTAGACAATGCAACAAGGAAAAAGAACACAATTGGAGTCAGAAGAATTGGACAAAAATATAAAACAATCTTTATATGAAGACAACAAAAATGTCTATTTCAAAGTTCAAAGTTACATTGAAAGATTTTTATAAACCAAAAGATAATTTAATCAAGTAGCAAAATAGGAATTTAACGGAGAAAAATCAATTAACCTCAATTATAAGAAAAATAGGAAATAGAATAACAGGACATAGTAGAAAACAAATACCCTACACATAATTGCAAATAATTGAATGAATGAAGGACAAAATAAATAAAATACCTAAGCATAAAGCTATTGAGATATGTGCAAATCCTACATGATAAAACTTTAAAACACCGCTGAAAGGAAAAAAAAAAAAAAATGAACTTATAGAAATGGAAAATATACCATGTTCTTGGAAAAGAAGATCATGAAGCTTTCAATTTTCCCTAGGTTTAGTTATTTTAATGCAATATCAATGAAAATAGCAAAATGATTTTTTTATGGAGGTAGAACACAATTATTCAGTGTATAAAAGATTACAGAAGATCCAATAGATATTAAAACATATTATAAAGACAGTAAAATTAAAACAGAATGGTGCAGGTGCACAAAAAGGGAATACAAGGTAACAGTCTCATAAACGTCCAAATGCAAGTGGAAACTTAGCATATGAAAAAAATGGCATCTTTCCACTAAATAATAGCCACTTAGAAAAAGATAAAACTATATCTACATCTCATACCTACCACTGGGATAAATGGCACATGGATCACTAATCTAATGTAAAAAATAAGCCCATAAAAGTGTATAACCTCAGAGTATGGGAAAACCTAACTATGCCTCCAAGTCCATAAGCAGAAAAAAAAAATTAAAGAATTAAACTACATACAAATTTAAAATAAAACCTTTGCATGCAAAGAATCATAAAAGAATGCAAAAGACAAAGGATAAATTGGAACAAAATTTTAACAACTTACATCAAAGGCAAACAACTAATATTAAGAAAAGTGCCTAAGAATGGAGAACAATCTAATATTAATATGGGCAAAACTATGAAAAAATACTTAAGAAAGAAAGAAAGAAAACTGTCCTTCAAACATATGAAAAATTACTCAAACTCACTGGTAACAAAAGGAATGCAAATTAAATCTTCACAGGGGTGCGGTTTTTCTAATTGTGTAAGAATCTACGCTGTTGATCACATGCATGTGTCAAGTAGGTGGTCTACACTCATAGGGAGCAGAACGGCCCAAGCTCAGAGGAAGGAAATTTGATCATATCCATCAAAAGGGTGTTTATCCTTTGACCTATTCCTAGAAGGCAATCCCAAAGATACACTGGCAAAAAAATGTACAAAATCATTTCTGTGATTCTAAGAGAAAAAGACCAAAAATAACTCTAATGGCAATCAATATTGGAAGGATTAAAGGTAAAGACATTCCATGTAATATGAAACTGTATGATGATATAGAGCATTATCTGTAAAATATAATTTAGGAAGAAAGAGAGAATCACTGGAAAGATAAAATATAAATAAGATAAAGTAAATAAAATATAAAATAATATAAAAATAAAAAAAAATAAAAAATAACAACTAGCAGATATTGTTACCAAAAGGAACTAGAAGGGAACAGGCAGAGAGAACAGGGACGGAAGAGAGACCTCTTGAAACTGTTTTGCTATAGAGCTATAGCTTGACAATTATATAATTACTGACATATTCAAAAAGTCAAATTCAAAAAGTTAAATTTCAAAACTGAAAACAATTGTATAGCAAGTAGAGTCATAAACACACTTAGAAAGTAATTATTCCAAAGGACTTTGGAATAGTGTTTTGACTCTATGTACTTGGATAGAAAGAGCTAGAAAGAAAGCTTAAAATTCACTCAGTGATCTAATTATTAATATTAATATTATTATTTTTTAAACTGCCTTGTGTGTAATATATGTATATATACATGTTCTAGAATAAAACAAGTAAATTATTACGTTAAAGTTAAGTACATAGGTTTTAAGTGTAAGAATATAAACAATAAATGCAAAGAAGTAACAATTTTGTAATCTTAAATGTCACTATTAACTCATGTTTTCTTTCTTTCAAAAATACATAGCTCCCAGTGCTGTCTCCTGAAATGACTTGGAAACCATGACAAGGAGCAACGAACTTTCCTTACAACCAATCCCCATTCCTGTGGTAGGGAAGAAAATACGCAAGGTAAGTTTGAGGCATCTTGTTATACAGAAAGCAAAAAAGAAATATTAAAGATCCCTGGGCTTGGGTCAAAGGATACGGAAGTGAACACCCTGGGGCTTCTACCAGCTAAAGAAAGGACTCGTTGGAGCTGCAGGTTGAGTTCACACATGTGGAGATTGATTCTACCAACCTCACCTACCTAATGAGACCCCAGAATTGCTCAGGACACAGGAGGTTCTGAAGAGCTTCCACGATTGCTAAGACACTTCTCTGCTGGGAGGGAGACTGTTCTAACTCCACGTGGAGAGGACCGGGAAGCTTGCATTCGAGACCCTCCCAGACCTCACCTTACGTGTCTCTTCTCTTGGTCTCTTCTTATTTGTATCCTTTCACGATAACACATAACTACAATGGTAAGTATAGCACTCTTGGTGAGTTCTGTGAGCCATTCTAGAGAATTCTTGAAGTTGAGGGGGTGGTGGGAGCCCCCAAATTTGCAAACATTTGGTCAGAAGTGAAGTGCCCTGGACACCTGAACTTGAGACTGGTACCTGAAGGGAAGTCTCATCCAGCATCACCCTTACCTTTGGGGACTGGGCCCCTGAACTGACTTGAGTCGAGCAGTCTTTGCAGTTGCTGATTGAACTCGGACAGCCTACACACAGGCAAATTCAAAATACCAGGCATTCTGCAGAAAGAGGACCAAGCTACTTCAACAATTTAAAGGCATGAGAAAGCACGGAGGGTGGTCCAGGACAGCTGAAAAGACACACACGAGACAAAACAACCAAATGCAATTCTTGCTTCTTGTTTGGACTCAGATGACATCAAATCAAATGCAAAGAAAAGAAGACATTTCGAGACAATTGGGGCAATCTGAATACAGGCTAGTATTACACGGAAGAAAGAAATAATTGTTAATTTTGTTAGCTGTGATGATGGCATGCTGGTTATCTAAGAAAATGTCTGTAGTTTTTAGACATGCAGGGGGTCAGATGATGATGTCACTGGTATACTTCAATAAAAATAAAAGGGGGGATAAATAAAGCAAGAATGGAAATTTTGGGGTGATGGACATATGGGGGTTCATTGTGATTCTCTCTACTTCTGGGTATATTTGAAATTTTTCATAGTACAATTTTTTAAAAATTATCTCAACTTCAAAAAATAAAATAACATAAAAGACAGCTTAACAAATTATGGAAACATTACTTTAAAAAGTCCTGTTCAGTCATATTTATCTTATTGAATCCTAAAAACAAACTTAATTGTTTCTCCAGCGTTCAGAGAGATGAAAAGACATGAGCAAGGTCTCCTTGTTAAGGAAGAAAATGAAAAAAAAAAAAAAAAACTTGATCATATTCACATCTCATCAAACGAAATCCCATATATTTTTTTTAACCTTTAGCACTGATTTAATACCTTCTTTGCCTTTGCTACAAAAATATTACAACATTATTATTATAGTCTATAAATTACATTCATTGTATTTTCCCCATGACTCACCACATTCTTATCACCTTGTAATAGAGGAACATTCTTGTATTTGTATTACTAACGACAATCCTCATCTACCACCAAAATCACTATGTTATGCAGTCCCTAGATTAGCCTCCAGCTGCCTTTCAATGAACATTAACCTCCCTAGACTACCCCTTTCAGCCATAATCACATTTATAAATCAGCACTGCTAGTTATACTCATTGCAATGTGTTATCATCAACTCCATCCACTTCCACATACATACAAGAGAACTTATTAAACATTCTAAAATACATTCAGCATCAGCTCCCCCTTCTCAATCCATATTCTATCTCCTACTATTAAAGCATCAATTTTTAAAAGAGAGATACTGAGATGGAATGGATAGGCCTTTGCAACATGAAAAAAAAAAAGTGTCAATACATAAACTTCTAAATGACCACAGTGTTGGTAAAACTATTATCTATCCCTTCCACCATTAAGATTGGGAAAAACAGACTCCATGAACTTTTTGCACCCTTTTACTTTTCTCAGTGGGGTCCTTCTAATGCCCATTGGTTCTATTTAATTGTGCACTAAGCCAGATCCACCAGGCTTCAAAAGACTGTTCCTTATTTGGAATCTTTCAATCTGGAAGAAGCCTGAAATTTGCCATGTGGGAACATTTATGCCATAGAAATTGGCAAACACTACAAACCAGGGCTTTTCCCCTGAGACCTGGTTACCACCATATGACAATTCTAGTCATCCTTTTTCAAATCAGGAAAAAGTCTGGTACATGTCCATTCATTTATAGATTGACCTGCTCACCAATAATTTTTTCACCTGAATTGCATCCATCCTTCATGTAGGCTCATTCAACTAAGCATCTTCACTCTAAGGCACTCATAATATTAATCACGGCATGTTAGACTCCCAACTTCAGGAATTTCAGCCATGGTCTGCCATGTTCCAGGCTCACCAATTGCTCTGTTGACCAGACACTGCCGGAAGCCTCACCTCCAAACTGCGGAAGCTCCTGGATGTCAAGCCTGTGTCCTTTAGTCACTTAATTTTCTCAGGACATTCAAAATCCCTCTCCAACAGGAGTGTGCCTCCAGAAGTGCCCGACCTTCTACACCTTCGTCTCGGACTCTGGCTGAGCTCAGGTAAGTGCAGGCAGCCGTGGCTGAATCCAGAGCTCCCTCTCCTGTGACACGGGCAGCGGCAGCTTCTACTGCCAGGGGCCTTGGGAGCGATGGCCCCAGCCAGCCCTCTGACCCAGCCTCCCTTCAACCTGCACTCGCCAGCTGCCTCCTCTGCTCCAGCTCCCAGGACAAAAATTTGTTCGGCTCATCTGACATGGTTCCAGTCTCTATTTATTGACCATCTTCTTTTTTGCTTCCTCTAAATTCTGGTTGTTTTTTGGGGTGATAGAAGGGACATTTGGAAATGTTTAAGAAATGTCTCCCTGGAATCTCTGTTCCTCCTTAACAGAGTCCTCTCTGCCTTCCCTCTATAAATAAGCTTGGTGGTGTTCTGCGCCCTCTGGAAGGGTATATTATCTAGTAGAAGACAATCTAAGGCAACCAGAATGCGGTTGCCATGCAGCAAACTGTGCAAGGACCAAGGACAGGGCCCAAGTGTACAGGTTAAAATAGGGTCAGATAGCAATCCGGCTTTTAAAATGCATGCCTCCACTCTGGAGGGCTAATTGAAAAGATGTTAAAGTAGCTTAGGAAAATAATAAATAAATAAATAAATAAATAAATAAATAAATAAATAAATAAATAAATAAATAAATAAATAAAAATAAATAAAAGTAGCTTAGGGGGAAGAAGGACTTCAAAGGCTTCTGTAATGAAACATTTTAGGGTTTAATCATAAAAGCCCAGCCCACAAAGTGCCTTTCTTTAGTGAATCATCCATCTCCCCTGTGAAAGAAAAATCTAAAACATCCTCTGCTAATTGATTTTAATGTCATCTGTACATGGAGGTGCAAAGTAACAATTGTTTTCAAGTAAATAAAAAGGGATGCATGATCAAAACCTCATCTTGACTAGAGAGACGTTCATTCCATTTCATTCCATTCCATTTCAAATTTTAACACCAAGACTGAGCAGCCTTTCCTCTGTCCTTATATGCCTTGACATCCACCCACATTCCCTCCATTGCAGAATTCTCTCCGGTCACTACACCCATCTGCACAGCCTCTCACTTCTCTTTCTCTTCCTGTGATATTCTCTCTCTCTCCTCCCACCCACTGTTAGGGATTGAATTCTGTCCCCACAAAGACACATTCAAGTGGCTGTCCACCCATTTGTAAACAGGCTCTTTGGAGATGTGACTAGTTAAGGTGAGGCCAAACCAAATCAGGGCGGGTCTCCATCCAATATGGCGGAGGTCCTCATATGCAGAGGACATTTGCCTCAGGAGTAGGGGGCTGACGGGGAGAGAGGCGGCCAAGTGACGGGGCACAGGCTGAGTGCTGGGTGGCCGGTGAGCAGTCACCAGAGGAACCCTGCAGACTTCAGAGGAGCATGATCCCACCAACACCTTGATGGAGGACTCTGAGCCTCCCAAACTGGAGCCCTCCAGCCTGTGGTGCTGTTATGATGAAGAAAGTGCTGCAACCCCACTCCTTCCCTTTTCCCTGGAATCCACAACTTTAGGAAGATGACGACTCCTCTGCTCCCTAAGGCCCTCTGCTTTAGGAAGATAAGCTAAACTCGGCACCTCTGCTTTTGTAAGCCCCGCCTGCTCGCTGGCTTAGGAATTTGCCTGGGTAAAGTCCCTATATAAACTCACGAAAGTCAAAACTCAGGGCTCAGAATTTGGGGACTGGATACCCCTCTGAGCCCACACGTAATACAACTTTGTTCCTCCGCCTCTCCGAGTGCCACTTGGGTTTCCCGTCATGAGAATTTCGTCTGCTGCACAGTTAAAGCAGCGCTGGCAGCCTGAGACGCCCCCGCTGCCGCGTGACTCTGGGCTCTGCCATGGGGATGCTCAAGTCTCCAGTCTTAAACTGGTCTTTCTCTCGAGCTCCAAAGGCTCACCTGACTCCTACGCATCCTCACCTGGGCAGCGCGGTATGCCTTCAATCCCACCTGAGTCTGGGTCCAAACCAAACTCAGCAGCCTTTCCAGAAAAACAAACATTCCTCCTTACACCCTAGATTCCAAGCTAGCACCCAGTCTCCTTCTCGTTCCCATATCCATGACAGGAAGTGCCTTTCTCTCGCATCCAGATCAATGTTTTTACATGATAAAAGCTCTGGAATTGCTTCCCATCAATAAGAGACACACTTATTTCACTTTGTTTTGTTCCAAGTTTGAAGTATAATTTTAAAAGCTAATGAATGATTAGTATTTCAATAAAGAATATTAAAAACCTTTAATGAGGCTTCTATATAAATACACGTCTATGTTTATAAGAATACTTTTATTTTTGTGTGTCTGTGTAAGCATGTAAACCCTTTCCCTGCAGTAAGCATTTTAAGCCTTTCTCTATAGTTCTTTATAAAACACTAACCAAAAAACCTTATGTACAAAAAACCCACCCCATGGGCACAATCTCTTCATATGCTGATGCCCCTTTGCAGTTACACCCACAACAGATATGCACTCAGTGTCCAGGCGTTGGTATATTTTGCAGTATCTGGGGGAGGGGAAAAGAGGAAACGAAAAGATGGGCTCCCTCCACAGCTCTCCAGGTGAGCTGGCCTGAGAATCCGCCATGTCCTGCTGCCCCCTTTCTACTAGGAGCCCCCGTGGGCCTCAGACGCAACCACCTGGCTTCACCCTCAGGGCAGAATCACGTGTGGCCGAGGCCATCCACCCCACTGCTCCTGATAGAGCCTCCTGCCTCCGAGGATTGCTGAGCATTTAACAGGAGCAGGAGTAAAGCCTTTCTTAGCTCAATAACCCTGAAAACAGAGCTGGGGAGTATGACTACGACTGTTCCTACCCATGAAGAAACTGAGGCTCAGAGAAATCGAGTCACTTACCTGAAGTCACGCAATTAGCCAGAACGGAAGCTCCGGCACTCCTGAGGCCCTCTGACCCTGATCTTGTGCCTCCTCCTTGCTGTTCCCCAGACCTCCCACCTGACCTCCTCTGCCTCCCCCTTGACAGCACCTTCCCTCCAGGTGGGACACCCCTGCGGCTGGCGCCCTCACCGTCCTGCTTATCACTGCAACCCAAACCAGGCCCTCTCCTCTCCCTTATCTTGTTCTAGCGCCCTCCATAACACTTGGCGTCTCTAGCAAGTTATATAATTTACTCATGCATTTATCTATTTTGGGATATTTCCATTTATTTTTAATTAGAGAAGTTGTAAGTGTACAGGAAAGTCTTGCATAAAATTCATATACTCCCTATTATTAACACCTTGCCTTAGTGTGGTACATTTGTCACAACTGATGAAAGGACATGCCTATAATTGTACTATTAACCATAGTCCATGGGTTAATGCAAGGTTCCCTGTTTGTGTGGTAGGGTCCTATGGTTTGGGTTGGTTTTTAATTTTTATTCTAGCAACAGATATACAACCTAAAAGTTCCCATTTTAACTGCATTCAAATATATAACTCTGCTGTTAATTACCTTCATAAGATGTGCCACCATCACCACCATCCAGTACCAAACTTTTCCATCAACCCAAATAGAAACTATATAATTTATTAATGTATTACATATTATTTTCCCTCTTTCTCCCCTCCCCCCACCCTGCTAGGTATAAGATCCCTGAGCACAAGTCTTGCCTCTTGGTTCCCTGCTCTAACTCCAGGGCTCAGAAGCAGACACTCAATAATTACTTGTTGACCTGAAATGAGTAAACATGGGAAGCATAAAGTCCTCATAGTGGGGAGGGGAGTCAATTTTGAGGTTTTCATAAATTAACGTGTAGACTGTCCATCCATTGGGAATCCTCCAGGAGGGCTTCTTGACTGAACCAGATTTCAGATTTATCAGGATGTAAGCAAAGCTACTGGCCACGCAGGCCACGCCGTGCAAAGGAAACTAGTGGATTCTAAACAGCAGGTTGAGCTGTGTGCGGCTGCCAACATAACGCTAGTTTTCTTTGCCTATCAAAATGGCCACGTTGCACAGTGCCGTGTAAGAAACACTAGCCAGAGAACAGGAGCAGAAAAATGTTGCCAACAGGGTCAGAAGACAAAGCAAAGGGATAGTCTGATGTGCATGTTTAATTCAAACTTACATGCTGTCCGTGCTGCACAAATGCGTGGTTCTCCGGTGTCTGCTGATTTTAGCACATAAATTTTGCCCAAAGAAATGCAGTTAAAATGCCATTGAAATGAACTCAAACCCAGCCTGGGACCCCTTTGTATCAGTATCTTTATTATCCCGGGGTTAATCAGAGGAGAGGCATTCTATTCAGAATCTAGGAAAAGACGCCTCCTCCAGATGCTAGAACGTGTCCCTTGATCACTAACGAGCCCTGCAGTCCTCCCAGGACCCTCTGAGCTGCTGCCATTGTGATTCTGATTTTGATTTGAGGAACCCTCACAACTTCAACATGGTGACCTTCAATTCACCCCATTCTGGGACACACAAGCCTGTGCTCTTGCCCCCAATGTGCACAGTCCCTGTGGTTGCTTGAACACACATTTCATCACAGGAGGGAGGCTGGGGGAACTGTCTCAAACCCAGCAAGCACACTCCTTGGGCTTAGCTCTGTGGTTCCTTGAGGGAGGTGATCGAGACTCTGGGGAAGCCAGATGATCCTTGGAACTGCCACCTGCAGCTCCGGAACATCAGCCTCCTAAAAACTTCTAATACTATTGGCCCTCTTCATTCACAGATTCCATATTGCAAACTCACCTATTTGCTAAAACTTATTTGTAACCCCAAAATCAATACTCAAGACACTTGTGGTCACTGGCAGCCATGTGCAGAATGAAAAAAAAATTTGAGTCACCCAACTTGCACATGCCCAGTGGGGTCAAACAAGGAGCATCTCTGCCTTCTTGTTTCGGCTCTCAGACCATAAGCAAATGTCCTTTTGGTGGTATATTTGGTGCTATGCTTTTCACATTTTCTGCTTTTGTTGGTGATTTTGCTGTTTACAGTGGTCCCCAAGCATAGCGCTGAAGTGCTGTCTAGTATTCCTAAGCACAAGAAGGCTGTGATGTGGCTCATGGAGGAAACACATGTTAGATAAGCTTTGTTCAGGCTTGAGTTCAATGTTAGTGAATCAACAATATCTATTAAATAACGTGCCTTTAAATAGAAACACACATAAAATGAGACTACGTATTGATCAGGTGATGAAAATGGAAGTGTCCCCAGACAAGCCCACACACCTAGCTCTCTGCTCCAAGGTTGTTTTTCCAGAGCCCACAAGCACATTGGGGGTGGAGCATCCAGCCGGCACCTGCAGTCCACCCACTGCCAAGCACACCAGCTGCGAAGGGCAGGGATGTCACCAACAGCACCCGGTGAACACTATTCAAAGGTACTCTGACGTGAGGACCTTTGTTTCAGAATTTTAATCCTGGAATTTGTTAATACTTCACATGAACCTGTTCTTCTGGTTTTCTAATATTATAATCAGCTTATTATACTTCAATGATGAGCTGAAATTAGGTGGGACAAAACTCTAACTCATAGAAATAAATATCAAGGCCAAGGCATATGCTGTTTCAATATATCACATACAAAAATGGAAATGGAAACAGGAGAGACAGAAATGTGAACTCAGCAGTTCCCATGTCATTTCCTTGTGATTTCATTGATAATGTGGTTATTCACTTGTCCCGAGGTGAGTGATTTCTAGTCTGTGCTCACTTGGCTCAAAAACTAATGAGATTGCCAAGGGCTGCTAATATTTTAACAGTGGCCTTGATCCACAGAAATCCACCACTGATTCACTTTATCTCTTCAGAAGTAAAAAAATGCTCACCCATCCAAGGATGTTCCCCATGTCTAACCTTGCCCAAGTCTCTGCTATTAAATTATGTTGAATATAAACATCTCAGTCTTGTTAGGGAGCCTGGGACTGCATTTGGGCCCCGGGTTTCAGACGGCACAGGTCCCTCTGCTGACCACACATGGACAAAGTCCCGTGCTCAAAATAGAGCTTGGCTCCCAAGGAGAAAGAAACCTTAGCTGTCCTTTTAGTAGTCAACATGTTCTCCAATTACTCCCAGGGCCGTGATTTTTCAGTTGGAACTAATTAGAATCTTTTAGACTCTTAAGGAAAAGCGTATTCTCTTAATTAAGTAAACAGCTTATAGGCAATGGGAGCTTTTCCAGGGCTTAGAAATGAGCTGTCTTACCCACTGAGCTGCCACTGCTGGCTGGCTACAGATATTGCTGGCCGCCTCTGCTGGAAATTCTGACCATGTCATATGACTGGAAGGACAGGTTTCCACACGAGGACGTTTGCAAAAGAACGAGTGAAGGGGGGTCTGGAAGAGAAGACGCTAGCCGAAACCAAGCCCAGGATTTCCTCTAATGGAGGGAAACGATGCTGTTATTCTAGAATTACTCATCCTGTCCCTGGGCCACTGCTTTCGTGCTCTGATGTCGCCATTTTGAAAGTCTCAATAACTTTTTAACAGTGGACCCCGCATTTGCCCTTTGCACTGAGCCCCACACGTCAAGGAGCAGGTTCTATGCACAGACCAGGTCCCCTTGGACTTTGAACAGTCCCAAGTAAATGAAGGAGTGGAAATAAGACTCCAGTCTCCTCTTGACCTCAGCTCTCTCCCAGCAGGAGCTGCCAGCCCTATGCAGCAGCAGCTGAACTCAGGGGCCTCTCTCAGCTCACACTCCTGGCAGAGCTGCTGGTGAGAGGCCCTCGACCTCCCCGCCTTCCCTCAGAAGGTTTGGGGAACTGAAGAGAAGCCAAGTCTCCAGAGCACCTGACAGAGGGTGACAGCCCGGGCCGCTCCTGGGCCGCCTGCGAGGGCCTCGGGCACTCCAGGAAGTGGAGAAGAGTGCAGGGTCTCCCTGTGCATGGTGCTGGAACTGAGATCTAGAAACACCGCAAATTCCATTACTAGGCCAACAAGTCCTAAGATAAGCAACAGGGAGCCCCGAGTCACCTACAAGCTCAGAATACAACAGAGACCAAAACAGAAGAAAGATTCATTCTTGTACACCCCCTCACAAAGGGGTCTCTGGGAAAAAGTGGTTGGAATGCAGCCCCCCATGCTGTGTTTAAGAGAATTCACTAGACTGTCTTAGGCAGGACAGGGGCTCCTCGACCTATCTCCATTCCCACAGCCTCCCGCGGCCCCCGCCAGCGCTGCCTTATCACTGTGCTCCCAGCACTGCACTGCGGCTGGGGCTGGGGCAGAGGGGCTCTCAGTGTGAGGAGGCGAGGCCCGGCCTGACTGAGCTCAGCACAGTCCACAAGGCAGCACTAGGTGTCCACCCCAACCTGCTGGGTCTGCTAAGACCCACACATGAGAAGATGGCGGTTCAAAAGGGCCCAAAGCTAACAAAGCACTGAAAATGGAGAGAGGAAGGAAAGATTTATGGCGATGACATAAAATATAGCATTCAACTGTTTCCCTCCGATGTTTATTTGCCATGGATCTAGATGTTTACTCTAGAATTTCCTCTGTGCCTATGTCTTTATTTGACTTGGGGAGAGTTCCTTGTTCTGTCCTTTATGAGGTGGGTGGTGATGATATGAGTGGCTGCTGGGAAAAGGAAATTTGAAATCCTAAATACTGGGGAAGCTAAGTGAGATGTTGCTTAGCAACTCTTAATAGGAAATACCCTAAACTCTGAATTTATTTTTTCCTGAGAAGTTGCTGTGCACGCTGGAGTCCAGAGTCCTCTCCCTTTCGTTCCAGCAGCTTCCTCGAACGTGTGGACAACCATGCATGACAACACACACCCCTACACTGATGGCTAAAAGCTGGTATTATTTACCAGTTTCCTTAAACATGTTCCCCTTGGACGTAACAACAGCGTCCAAGAGTCAAGACAAAAATAGCTGGAGTGCTATGTCAAAAACACATTTTACAGTCATTTGGCAAACAGAAGGGACACTTCACAGAGGAAGCCTTGATCCCGAGCAAACCACCATCAAAAATGTCTCCACTTAAACAGAGTCAATAACAGATGTTTTGAAGGTCTGGGGAGCAATGGTCCTTTCTTGGTAAATTCCAGATCTTTCAGGAAAATAGCACAAATTCCAGACTGCCATCACAGCTCCTTTTCCAGACCTTACGCCAACTTCTCTGGGAGTCTCTTCCAGATGTCCCGAGAGCTGATCAGGTAGGAATAGCGTTCTCGCCAGTTTCCATTCCTCCAAACATAAGACCTGCCCTGGGCAGGCGAGGACAAGGACACAGCCAGCCCTGGCGCAGATGCACGCAGCGAGAAGGAGGCGAGGAGCTGGACGGCAGCGGCCTCCAGAGCCCTTCCAGCCTGATGGGTTTTTCCTACATGGAAGAATGGGGCGGACTGCAGGCACGTGGAGACGAGACAGAACCAGAGGAGGAAACAGGCATCAAGAAGTGAAAGATTAAGGAATCTGTTTATGAGGAAGTAAGTTAATTTTGGTATGAGAGCAAAAATCGATACCCAAATAATAATACTGCCCCCTATCTATAAGGACTGTTGTCCCTTGGGCCAAAAAAGTCACCTTTCTCTTATTGCTTCATCTAAGGAGTGGCAATGCCTCCACTGGGAATATCAACTGGCACAGCAAAGCAGTGAAATCGCATTTCTTGGCGACCCTGAAGAAACGGCTTCCTCTCTGTGAAGTTTTCCCAGTTTATGTCTAGCTCAAAACTGGTTCAGAAGGGACAACCCAGAATTACCAGAGTGGCCCTTCCTCATTGCACAGGAGGCTGCCATTTGCCCAAGCCCGAGAGGGGAACGCCCTGCAGCCCCCGGGGCAGTGGGCATTTGGAGACCACGCAGGAGGGTGGGGCAGGGACTCCAGAGCCAGAGTGCCAATGCCAAATTCTGGTCCACTGTCTGGCAGTGTGATTTGGGGAAGCTGTTTAACCTCTCTGGGCCACAGTTTCATCATCTACAAAAGGCAAACAATGGAAGTACTTCAGCCACAGGGCTGTGCAGCCCAAACAGGTGAATGCATGTCCCTGGCATGGGGCCTGGCACAGAGGAAGGACGGCACAAATGTTTACTGCAATTATTACGGGAGAGGAGAAAAGGGGACAGATAAATCACTCGTGCACTCCTTGAATGCTTTCCACAAACGTTTATGGCGTGGTCACTGTTGAGTGCGGCACTGTGCTGGGTGCCGCAAGCAGAGCAGGAAATGAAAATATGGTCTTTTCATATGTACACGGGTATGGGCTGGCATGAGCAGGGGGCAACACTTGCTTCATTACTAGCTGGCCGTTTCGGATGCCAATCTGTAGCACCTGGGTCTATGCCCCCTCAAGAAAAGCACAGGAGATGAGAGAGAAGAGGACACAAATAGACTATTCTGGAAACACACCTATCTACTCAGTCAGAGTCAGGCTGGGAAGGCGTGAGAGTCATGGTCAATTCCGAGCTTGCTGTTGACCAGACGATGTTCCCAACACTCTGGGAACTTGGATGAGGGAGAAGACAGAAGTAACAGGAAGGTGTGGGGTCTCAAAATAACTACAGGCCAGGCCAGCCCAGCTCTGCGGCACTTCCTCGATTTTACATGTCTCACCAGTATATGCTCAGATACCAAAGGCAAAACACCCTCGTCCTCGTTGCTAACTAAACTGGTTTTTAAAACTAGTTTTGTTTTTTATTTTTCTTAAGGGTGTGCTTCACCATTAAAATCCCCATAAAACTCACCCTGGGCAAGGGCATAAGAAGAGATGGGTTTCCCGGCAACTCAGGGGCAGACTTTCTAGGCTTTCACTGCTTGCATTCATAGGCTACTAGGTTTTTCTGATGGTAAATACATTCTTTAATAGGATTTTGAGTGACTGCACTAAAGGAAAAGCAAATCAACTCTGTTCCATTTCAAAGGCTGTGAGAGGCCTTTATTTTCTTTCATTTTCACCCGTTTTCAATAAAAAAAGATGTTTGCACACTGATGTTCTATTTCTGTAAGAAAACACACATATGCACATGCCAAATGTTTGGCATCCTTTTAGATAATAGGACAAGGAAAGGCTCTTTTCCCTGGAGCAAGACGTTAGCCTTTCAAGTTGGTGGAGATTTAACAAATCTATACAGTAACTTTAGCAAGGTCTCCTTGCCAAGGCTGGATGGAAATGGGGTTGTCGGGAATGGGAGTTTTTATTTAACTCTAATCAAGATGCGCCTACTATGAGGGAACTGCAGAAAACTGGAGTCAGGTGCAAATACGGCTCAAAGGACCTTAGAGGGCTCTGGAAGTAAATTAGAATATTTATAATCACCGCAACTCTAGGCATTGCCTTGGGCCTGACCACGCCTCCCCTTCCACCTTTGGCTGGATATTCCCAGCTCAGAAAATCATTCCAGAAGGTTCCCTAGATCAGCAGATATCAGCTGAATTGAAAAGGAGTCTTTCTTATTAGAAATTCATGAAGTAAAACATATTTAAAAGGTTCAGTGTTCACCAAGTGAATCAAAGACATTGAAAACATTTATCAGGCAAGAAGGCCTTACTCAGATGTCACAAAATTAGGAACAAAAACGATGCATTTCCATTATTCAAATTCGCAGATGTGAACCAGCGCTCTCCAACTCTAAAGTGCAAACATTCGTTTATGATGCTTTGCTTATTTTTATGTCAATATAATTATGTAGGTTCCGTTTCCTTGATATTCATGAGAGTGGATTTCTTTCAACATGGCATTCAATGAAGCAACATCCCTAATCTCTCGGGGCACTAGTTTAGGAGGGTGTCAAAACCCCAAGAGCATCCATTTAATTTCAAGGTAGATTTGGAGTTTAAATGAAGGTCCATATCAAGGGCAGTTATAAAAGTCTAAGAAGGGAAAGCAAAACTTAGAGCAAAGACCACATGATGGAAGTGCCTGACTTGCAATGGGAGAGCATCCTCCTAAGGAATATTTGTCTTTCACTGAAATAATATCCAAGCATGGTAAAAATGACCATACTCCTGAAATAATTGGTGTTCCTCCAGTAGATGTGCTCTCTGGTTTAATGAATAGGAGCTGGCCTCTCTTGGGTTGGATCTCTGAGTTCAAATGTCTTGTGCCACCCACAGGCAGCTCATCCCTAAGTTAGCTACTTCACCACCCTGTGTCCTCATTTCTGCACCTGTAAAGACTCGACACCTGCCTCGTGGAGCCAGATGGGGATTTGATGAGGTTGTCTGTGGAAGGATCTCAGAAGAGGGCCTGACACAAAGCCCCGAAGGTACAAATGCTGGCTGTTTAATATCCTACGCACCACACAGAAGATATGGATGACCATGTCCTACACGCAAGGCGTCTTCAACAAAACTGCTCATGTAGCCATCTTCGAGTGGGAACCATCCTATTCTCAGGAGTATTAAAGTAGGCCTGCTTTCTTACGCACCATAAACTGACTGTCACACTTCTGGATGGTTCATGGCCCTGGTCTAGCTTCTAAAAGACCCGAGATTACACAACTTTCACTTAAGAGGGTGGACTGATTTCATTTTAAATACCCACTGAACCTGAATGGAGCTGAGGGGACAAAGGGTGTTGGGCAGATTTCAGCTTCCTGGGGAGGAATGGGATGCAGAGGGGCCCCTTCCTGGCAAGGGATGTGAGCAGACCCACAGCGTAAGGCAGATGCCCTGCCAGAGCTCCCAACTTTTAAAGAGTGGACAAAAACAGCTGCACTCCTGAGCTGGCCGAGGCCTGTTCTGAACATCATGCCCAGGGTGGGAGGAGAGTGTAGACACAGCTGTGCTATGGAAACCTGCGATATCAACCCAGGAAATGCACTGAGCCACCTGGGCCCCTGGCAGCATGAGGAAGACAATCATAAAATGGGGGGGATAGGGGTGGAAATGCAAGGGACAGAGGCAAACAAATTCTGAACCAAGAGCACGTGGAAAGAAAAATGTCAAAGCACACAGAGGTAACTAGTACCAAGAAATAAAGCTGACAAATTCAACAGCTAGGAGAAATTGTCAAGAAAATAGATGTAAAAGGGCTACAGATGAAGTTTAAGATCCTTAAAGAGATTTTTAAGGTGGTAATGATAGCAACATTAAAATGAAAAAGCAAGCAACACCCATTATCAAATCTATGATAAGGTAGAAGTGAGTAGTTGTGCAGTACACAGATATGATAGGGGTGTAGGGACACTATTGGGTTGACAGGGGGGTAGGGTGAGGAGGATGGATTGGATGGTCCATGGAACGGGGGGGGGGGCAGGGGGGGCAGGGTGCGGGGAGGGAGCAGGTAAGCACTGGGGATTAATGGGTACGTGGGTGAAACTACAATGTTGAGTAAACTCTTCTGGCAATATGAGAACGAAGTGTTACTGGTTTAGGGTGCTGAATGTGGGGGGAGGCATTTGGGACCGGGCACACCTGGGACAGTCTTCTAGAGAATGTGTGAGTGAGCATTCTGTCATAGTATCAGTGGGGGGAGACCCTCATAATGAGCAGGAAGGAGTTGGACTCCCATGTTGAGGAGGACTGATATGTTCTCAGAGGGGAGGGTGTCTCTCGAGAGAATGGGCAGATCCTAATAGGGGAAGACAGACCAATATGTCCAGACCTCAGCATTGTTGGAAGTATCTATGAATCTTGTCCTTCAAGAAGTGAAGCCTGGTGGTCACCATGGGCCCTGAGGGGAGAGGGAGGGAGGAACAGAATAGATTGAAGAGGGGTTATTTAGGGGGTAATGGAAGTGTTCTGCATGATCTTGCAATGATGGGTACAGGCCATGTTAAATTTCATCAAAAAAAATTATAAAAGTGTATGGTTTAAATGTAAACCATAATGTAAACCATTGACCATGGTTGGTAGCTATGTTTCAATATTTATATGTCAGTTATAAAAAATGTACCATCCACATATAAAAAGATTATTAACAGGGAAGGGGGAAAAGGGAGAGGATGTTGGGTATATGGGAATCCCCTATATTCTTTATGTAGTTTTACTGTGACCTAAAATTACTTTGAAGACAATATAAAAAAAAAAAAATTAAGACACTGGGGAAGAAATGGAAATAAATGCCACTGTACACACAGAACAACTGATATTATATTGATGAAAGGCAAAACATCAAAAAAATTATTTTATTTTTTAATATTTTTCATTTTTTTTAAATACCCCAATTTTTTTTACTTCATCTTAGTTCAAGTTTCTCTAAATTATTATGTATTTTATTTCTTATGTTTAAACCTATCATGATTTCATTTTCTTATTAATTGAATTTGGTGATATTCTTGGCTTCATTTTTGAAGAAGTTTTGGGTCACAGAAGGACCAATGTGGTGGGGTGGGGTGTCAGTGATGGGGGATACATGGGGGGAAGTTCACCTGGGCATACATATAAGGTATATAAATATGTTCAAATGTTCATGTGGCATTGCCACAGTGGGTAGAGATTCACACAACAACTGAAAGATTGTTGAATCCCCATCCTGGGGAGCTCTGCCACATCCTCTAATGGAACGGCAACAATCCCCCAAGTACAGGGGCAACGACTAGTGAAGAAAGATGGTCAATTGATGGTCCCTTGATATTATGACTATGCTTATGAGCCTTTTGCTCTTGAATTTGCAACTTAGCTTAGTGTTGTAGAGTTCCGAAGAGTTACCTCCTGAGAGACTTCTTGTTGCTCCAATGTGGCCTTTCTCTAAGCCAAACACAGAATATAAATGCATTACCTTCCCCCCCAGCAAGGGACATGACTCCCAGAGATAAGCTTCCCTGGCACTAAGGGATTGCCACCAAGCACTGGCTAGTGATACAACTGGAAAAAGACCTTGAATAAAAGAGGGAAAAGGTAAAGACAAATGAGTTTATATGGCTAAAAGACTTCAAAGTGAGTCGAGAGGTCATCAGAGAGGTAACGCTTATGCACATCTCAGCAGGATCTCATAGACGGCCAAAGTGGACACTACCTCAAACAGTGGGGCCCCTGAGGGCTCCAGAGACACCCAGGTCCTACAGTCATGCAGATAGCTCCAGAGTTTGGTGCCTTGCCAGTGGGCAACTCAGTTCCCAAGTGTGACTGAGTTGGACTCAGATGTGACTTCTCTACACCTGCCTATTCTGTCCCTTTTATTTGGACCTATAGTTGATGCTGGAGTTGATAGGCATACATCCAAGACACTTTAATCTCTGGGCTGTCTGTGTGCCAGCTGGGCCCTGAGCCTCAGCAGAGTTGCTACACCTACCACACCAAGGAACCGAGAGAGTCTACAACTGCAAGCAATATAGTTCCATCCATCTTCCCCATGGAATATAAGCCCCCTTTCAATTAGAGGTGGAGTGGACATCACCATCCCAGAATCCTCAGGATTGGGGAATAAAATATGGACTAGAGTAGACTTACTGGTATTCTACTATAGGCTTATTATGATTCTAGCAATGGAAGAAATTATATCATTGATGTGGAGACAGTAGCCACTAGAGGTGCTCTAGTCAGGGGAAGGGAAAAAGGCGTGCAATATGTGGGCATTTTCAGGGCTTGTAATTAACCTGAGTGACATTGTAATGACAGATACAGGCCATTATATATCTTTCCATAACCCACAGAATTGAGTGGGAGAGAGTATAAACTACAATGTCAACTATAATCCATGCTTAGTGGCAATGCTCCAAAATGTGTTCATCAATTGCAATGAATGTACCACACTAATGAAAGAAGTTGTCAATGTGGGGAAAAGTGGGATGTGTGCGGAGCAGGGCATATTGGAATCCCTTATATTTTTTTATGTAATCTAAGAATCATTTAAAAATAAAATATATATATATTAAAAAAGAAAAAAAGACAGTTATAAAACCAAAAGATAGTGTGAAAACACAAGGACAATAACAAAACTTTGGGGATTAAAAATATAGAGATTGATGCCTTATCAGTGGGCTCTATTTTGGAATCTGTGCTCCTGAGAGTGACAGAATTGGACTCAAATAAGTCCTCCCTGCACATGGTTCACCAGTCCCTTCTACTCAAACCTATATGTGATGCTGAAGTTTTTAAAGGTATACTTCCAGAGACTGGAGCCTCCCGCCTACCTATGTGCCAGGTGTGCATGGAGTTTCGGTGGAGCTGCAACTCCTACCCTACAGCTCAATGGACTCATCCAAGTCACCTGGCAAGGAGACAACGATGGGAAATGGCCATCCCACGGAACGGAGAGGGCCTGCATCTGCAGGCAGGATCACCCCACCCACCATATCCATGGGATATAAGCCCTCTCTCACTTGGAGTTGGAGTGGACATCACCATCCCAGTCCCCTCAGGATTGGGGGAAGAACTATGGACTAGAGTGGACTTGATGGTATTCTGTTGTTCACATATGGTGATTCTAGCAATGGAAGAAATTATAACAATGAGGTGGAGCCAGTGGCCACTTGACACTTTTGGGGCAGGGAGGGGACGAGTAGTTGAAATACAGGGGCTTCTTTGGGATTTGGAGGTTGTCCTGAGTACCTTTGTGGCAACGGATGTAGGCCATTTTAAATCAGCACACACCACTCAGAACTGTGTGGGAGAGAGTGTGGTCTACAGTGTGAACTGTGGTCTATGGTTGGTGGCAAGGCCCCAGGATGTGTAAGTTCATTGAGGGTGGTGGGCCACACTTGTGGGAGATGTTTGTGTGGAATGAGGTGGGAGGTGTGGGAGGTGGGCAACATGGGAATCCCAGTGGGTTCCGTGTAATATTTTGGGTAATCTAAGCACCTCTTAAAATATATTTATATATATATACATAAATAACATTTTTGTAAGCAAATGCACATATATGCATATATATTTATATATCATTTTGCAAATGTTGGTATGTATTGTGAAAATTTTGATTTTTACCCACAATAAAAAAAAAAAAAAAAGGAAAAAAAAATATATATATATATAAATGTCCATTAAGGAAAACACTGCACAGTAGGAACTGGGTGCCTGCTTTAGGCTGATTACTCTTTAGGTTGCTCAGGATACAACAGTGGAAAGATAGTCACATTCCTGCCTGGAAGAGGAGATGTTCTAGAAGGGGAGATAATGAAGAGGGTGTCCAAAATGATGAAAGGCATTAAGACTCGCCGGGCTTGCTATGGAACATGGGAGAGAGGTGGAAATGGAGGTGGTGCCTGGATGCTCTGAGAAGGAGATCTGGGAGGTTAGTGAAGGTCATGCAGGAGCCATGTGATGTGGAAAAACATTCCAGAGAGAGGGGTGTCCTTACCCTGACAAAGAAGTTCTACTAAAAAAAAAAAAAAAAAAAGGGAAAAAGAAAGTAACCCTAAAGCAAACCTAATATTTGTGGTGGCATTTTTGATGCGTTCCCATTAAGTTGGAAACAGGTGCGGATGCCCACAAGCATGCAATCATTCAACTCTACATTTGTCGCCCTAATAGGATTAGACAATATGATTCATAAAAATAAAGTGAAATAAGGATTGGAGGAGAAGAAAGAAAATTTTGATTATCTGCATGCAATAATACTGTCGACATACAAAAAAATCTAAGACTCGGGAAAACTAACAGAAAAAAATAAGAGTTCAGAGGAAGATTGCTGGATATAGATGGACACAAAAATAGTACTCTTATGCATCAACATTACCCTATTAAATTACTTATATTAAGCTCATTAATATTAATTACTATTAAAAATTAATAAGAAAATATCCCATTAATAAATAAAGCAACCAAAAAATGTAAGTTACCAAAGAACAAGTCTAAGGAAATTTGTTACCGATTTTAAGAAGAAGAAGAAAAGGCTCTGCACAACATGAAAGAAGATAAGAACTACTGGAGAGACGTGCTCTATTATTTGGTGGGAAGACTTAATACAAAAATATGTCCAATCTCTGGATGTTTTTAATAATATCTGTATTAGTTTCCAGGGCTATCCTAGCAAATTATGGCAAACTGGGTGGTTTCAAACAACAGAAATTCATTCTTTCACATTCTGGAGGCCAGAAGTCCAAAACCAAGGAGATGGCAGACCCACGCTCATTCCCACCTCCAGAGCAGGTCCTTCCTCGCCTATTCCAGCTTCTGGTAGTCCCAGGAACTCCTTGCCTTGTGGTAACAGGACCCCCATGGTGGCCTCCGTCGTCACAGGGCCATCTGTCCTCTGTGTCTGTGCCTCTGTCCAAATTTCCCCCTTCGTGTAAGGACACCAGTCATACTGGACTTAGGACCCACTGTAATCTAGTGTGACCTAATTTTAACTTTACTAATGGCATCTGCAAAAACTCCATGTCCACACAAGGTCACATTCTGAGGTTTCAAGTGGACACGGATTGGGAGGGGGGGCATGATTCAACCCAGTACAGTATCCTTTTATTATGTCCTAGGTTTTTAATATTTTTCAAAGCAAAAGTTCAGAGAGTCTATGTAATTCCATATAATTACAATACAGATCCCAACTGGAATTTTCACTGAACACGACAAACTGATTTTATAGTTCATATTGAAAAGCCTACTAAGAAAATTCTGGACAAAAGAAAAAGTAGGGGGTACTTGTCCTTCCAGATAGCAAGGCTCCTTTTAAAGCTACATTATTAAAGCAATGGCATATTGGTGTAAAGAGAGGGACAACTAGGACACACACCTCATGGCAATAAGTCTAGGCTCCAACTGGTCTCGTATGTGTGCCAGCGGTGAGGCAGAAGGGGATGAGACCAGTGTCCATGGTAAGCAGCCATGTCAGGCTGGAGTGCAGGGCGTGTGAAGAAAGTGGTGAGAGATGCAACAGGGAGGGAGCGAAGGCCTTGAGTTGGAGAAGGATGGGAACCAAGGCAGGTGGGCTTCCTTGGCCCCTGGAGGCTTCTACAGGGAACCACAGGAACAGAAAGCTGGCGACACAACTTGTCTGTCCACCAGGACACCATCATTCTAGAAGCAGGTGACTAACGCAGAGTGAGTCCAGCCCCCTCCCTTTACAGAAGAAACTGAAGCCCAAGGGCATATGACTGCTTTTTGGTCAAGGTCATATGACTGCTTCCTGACAGAACCCACCCTGGGAACTCATCTTCGGACTCACCCAGGGCTTTTTCCAACTAAGGCTTCTCACTACATTCAGTTCCTTGTCATGGTATTTGAGCCCCCTGTCCATTCACATCTTGAATCTCTCTTCTCCCTCAACCTCTAAACTAATTCTCCCTCACAAGCTCTCTTCTCCCCTTGAAGGCTTCCTCTATCCATTCCTGGCCCCTGGTCCTCTGCTAACCCTGGTTCTTGAGGTCCTCGCCACCTCTGCAATGGCCCTCTCAGCCACTCAATTCACTCTATCCTGGGTGGCTAAAGGCCCCGTGGCTTCTTACATCTTTATCTCCAGCCCAGACCTGTCCCTAACAATGCTCCTTTCTAGGAAACCACCCACTGGTTACACTGGGAAGAATGACCCACATGGGAGAGTGGGGGGAGGGGGGTCCCACTCAGACTGCATTCTCTTAAAGACATGATATCACCCCAGAGGTAGTAGTTTCCTAAGCTGAGAGCCTCACCAGGCTCACAATTAAGGAAAGTGGATTTCCCATCAGGTATCTGAAGCAACCATACTGATATGATGTCAGGAACACAGAAGACTGTCTGTCTGAATGCAAGACTCCAAAAACTGAGAAAGAAATCATGTCGGAGCGTTGGAGGCACATGATAAGGCTCCAGTCACGGAGTGGTTCTGGAATAACAGCAATCCTAGACTTGGTACTCAAGGAACAGGACAAGAATTGAGTTACCAAAATGGTGCTGTGAGATGTCAAGCAAGACTTAGCTCTGTAAAACCAGTGGCCAGGTGAGACCCAGACCAAACCCTGCCTGCCGGCTGGTTTCCTTAGTTAAAACAGAGTCTACCCTCCACCCTCAAGGAAGCATGAGGTGGCTTCACCCATGGGGCACGGAGAAGACGACACCTTCAAAAGCCTTTATTCTCGGGTTGAGGGCCCCTGCTTGCAGTATATAGAATTAGCTAAGTCCCACATCAAAGGACCGAAAGGAAATTCAAGGATATCTTAACACCTTACCTGGTCCCAGGGGGAGACGGTCCCTCCAAAGCACATGAACAAGTATCCCATGGCCACGAGACATATCCATATCACCAAAGAGAAAAGGCGAAGCAGCTTCTTAAACACAGACTCAATGCAGACGAGGATGAATATCGCAAAGAAAATCGCCAGGGCGGTCGGAACAGTTATTAAAAATGCCACATGGTCATCAACTTCCTGAGGAGAGAAAAAAATATATTAAAAAGTTATAATTTAAAGATGTTCTGATTCCAGAGATTTGTATTACTAAAATTCTATCAACATTAATCACTGTCAAATGATAATGGACTTTAAAGAATTATTTCAAAATAGAAGAGTTTGAACTTTTGAAAACCTAAGTTTCCCATTAAATAGCCATCTGTGTCTATATAAATAACCCAATATTGGACATTTATATTATACAAAACAATTATACCATCCGGTTTAAATTTTCCTTGATAAATGGGGAAATGGATTTTATTCAAGAATGAATGCAAGGAAAGCAAATGCAAGACCACAATGCTGTCAGGAGAAAATAAGCCAACCAATCTCACTATCTGAGTCAGAGGATCATAAATATCTTGGCCTCAGAAAATTATTGTAAAGATATTTTAAGTTTTCCAAATGGATCTGAAATGTTTCATTTTTTAAAAAATAACTATTTCATTTTCTAAAGTGATGAACTTTTATTGTAATGCATAGCAATTAATGTTTTAAAGGGATCATAGGTTGACAGAAAAGGGTCAGAAAGTACTTAATCTAGAAGTTGAGAGAATAAGAACTACTTAGAAGAGTGTGTGATTTTTGCTTCTTTACTTTTCCCTTCCTCTCTTGCGCTACTGGAGCAAAAAAGAAAATGAGCATTTATTATTAGCCACTTAGTAATGCTTTTTCTAAAAATCCATTTTTGGACACTAATACTCACTCTCTATTTATCTCTTTCTAGCCACAAAAAAAGCCCATTGTTTCAATCTTACACAATTTCAGCACAATGTAATAGATGTACTATTTCCTTTAATTACACAGGCACAGATTTAGGTTTCAGCTTTGGCAACACATCATGCTAGAATCTTGCTGTCAACAGTATTTACGATGAGATGGTAAACAGTTTTAAGCCTTTGAGCCTCACCCAAACATGTTAAGTTACTGAACACCCAAGGGATTTTCTATCAAAATCCCTTTTCTATCCGTGTGAAGAATTTCCATTCACTGAAGCTTTAGAATATTAAAAGTAATAGGGGAAAAAAAGTGGAAAATCCCAAGTGTTGGTGAGGATGTGGGGAAATTGGAAACCCATGCATTGCCAGTAGGAATGTAAAATGTGGCAGATCCTGTAGGGAACATATTGGTGGTTCCTCAGAGGTTTAAACACAGAATTATCATCTAACCTGGAATTCCTTGAGTAGGTATAAACCCCAAAAGAATGGAAAACAGGGAATCAAACAGATCCTTGTACACTACTGTTCATAGCAGCATTAGCCACACTAGCCAAATGGTTCAAACAACCCAAATGTCCATTTACAGATGAATGGATTAACAAAATGTGGTCTATCAATTCCGTGGAATATTATTCAGCCATAAAAAGAAATGAAGTTCTGACCCATGTGACAACATGGATAAAACTTGAGAACATGACGCTGAGTGAAATAAGCCAGACACAAAAGGACACATTTGTGTTATTCCACTTTAGTGAAATACCTAGAATAAGCAAATTAATAAAGACAGAATGTAGCCTAGAGGTGGCCAGAGGTTAGAGGGGGGGAAGAATGGGGAGCTAATGCTTATCAGGTACAGAGTTTGGGGTGATGAACAAGTTGTGGTACTAGATGGTGGCAATTGGTAACATAATATTATAAATGTCATGAATCCACTGAATTGTACATTTAGTTATTCACGGTTCAAATGGCAAATTGTATGTCATAAAAATTTTTAATTAATTTAGAAAAACATAAATACCATTGTGGCCACTGGGCAGTTTGATATAATTATGAATTCCAAAAATATAATTGGATCATGCTTGTAAACTGATCTGATAATCTGGGCATGATTAAGTTATGATGAGGGCGTTGACTGGGCCACATCAGTAGGGCCTTGAGCCCCACCCCTTGGTGGGTGGGGAATCAAATATAAAAGGCATGACAAAGAGCAGAGTTGAAGCAGTCTTTTGAAAAGCAGTTTTTATCTTGGAAAGAAGGCCCCAGGGGAAGAGAAGCAAGCCGTTTGCCTGATCGTCTACAGCTGACCTTGTGGAGGAAACAGGAGCTAAGCCCGGAGAGAAACGCAGCCCCGGGAAGAGAGGAACCCCAGAGGCCCGAACCCTGGCAAACGCTGGCAGCTGTCTTGCTCTAACACGTGGCAATGGACTGTGGCGAGAGAAGACACTTACGCTTTATGGCCTGATATCGGTGGACTTCTACCCCAAATAAATACCCTTTATGAAGACCAACCCATTTTTGGTATTTCACATTAGCACCCCTTTGGCTGACTAATACAACCATCAAAAGGTAACCATGACATCTGGGACTTACGGAGCTGCTGTCTTCCCAGTCCTAGCCTCTCTGACGGTCACGTGTGTGTCTCTGACCATCCAGGGGAAAGGCCAGGGGTCAGGCCCTCCCCGACTCCCTGCATTTCCCTGCATTTCCCTTTCTCCATCACACTCACCTAAGTGTCCATGACACTTGGGAATGGGCAACAGCGACCACGATGAGAGCAAGTGACATGACATGGCATTTTGTGCCAAGCACGGCTACGTCTATTAGCCTGATTAATGCTTAAAACTCCATTCTACAGAATAGAACACCTACAGAGGGGGCACGAGAAGGGGGTCTGATTCCAGGCAGCCCAGGAAAGCTGGCAACCCCGCAGGATGCTGCCCCCCCCACCCCCAGTGCAGCTGATAGAGAAACAAACCAAGTACAGCCAAGCCTTGAGTGGCCAAAAGAATCTGAGCTTCAATTCAATAGGACCAAACGTAACATCCTCATCCTCTCCTTAAATTACTATTTTTATTTACAATTAAATGTCTAGGGTATTTCTCTTACCCTCAGAGACATTTTACGATCCCGGCAAAAGGGTATCAGTTGTGCATGAATTTGCAAGCACTTCCCAGCTCTCACCCACCACAAACACAGGCAGGGGACCCGAAAGCATGTCTTCCAGGGACACCAAGTCTGCGACTCTGACTGCTACCCAGACGGAGAAGTGATGGGTTTATTTTAAACATCTTAAAAATGCGCTTCATGGAGCAACAGACAGAATAACCAGGAACTAACCAGGAAAGCTGTTTGCCTTGGATGGCTCTTGCATGGATTTCACTAACCCAGTAGGGGAGAAACACTCATGGACTTGACTTGTTCTTGTTTTCCCTGAAAGACTGAAAATAGGTGAAAAATATGCATGATTGCAAAGGGAAAATTAGTAACTAAGGGAACAGGAAGATGGTGACGTAGGCCTTGCAGAAAGTAGAAGGAGAACGTGAACTACCTGTAGGAGCTTTTCCTGTTGTCTTTTTTTTAGATTTATCTGGTAAACATGACAAAGGCACCATGTCTGATGTTGCTGGGTACAGTAAATAATAGGACCTGTGGTTGTTTGGGGTTAAATATTGGCACCTCTAGCTCGCCTTGCTTAAAATTAATATTAGGTTCTTGATGGCACTAAGAAGTGACCTCGTTTTGGCTGCAGGGTGACATCCCCCTTAAGCACTCAGGCCCACAAGACTTTTAGGGGTCCAGAATGATGTTTTAATTTTCTTTAAATTATTTTTAATTATTCATTTTACTCAAAAGAATGAAACAAACATTCCGAGTCGAAGATGGCGGGTGTCCTTACAGTAATTCAGGTGTAGCCTATCATTTTAAATCTAGGTCTCCGGAGGAAGGGGCCTGTGAAGGCAAGGAAGTCCTAAGGGGAGGCGTCCAGCGGGTGCCCTTGTGTATCAGATGAGTGACGTCCCCAGAGGGGGAGCCAGACTGTGTGATGGAGTGAGAAGGTCAGCTGCTGCTCATGAGCTTGGCCCTAACCGCTGAGAACCTGTGCCCACTGGGGAGCAGAAAACAGCCAGGGGTTTATCCTGCACTTGCCTGTGGAGCTCTAGCCCCGAGCGGGCTTTAATATAGACTTCCCCACAACACAGCATCTTTTATAAGCACGTCTAGGAAGAGACAGTAGAGCATTCATTACAGAAGGTATAAGGCTGATTACGAGCCGCATTCCCTCCTGCCCTCGCTGTTTGCAGCACACGTTTCTCGTAAGGCCAAGGAAATGAACTGAGGCTCTCAGACCTGAAGCCGCCCGGCTCGACCCCATACGGTTCCCAATGGACAGGAAGACGAAGGAAGCCGGGAGGGCGCGGGGCAGGGCCCATTTCTTCTCAGCTGGTTTGCAAGATGCAGAGCATTAAGCAAACTGCAACTGCTCAAAGTAAGCAACCTAAAGCAGATGGAAAGCACTGTCGAGCTACATTACATAATCTTATGTATCCCCAATGCCCCCTCCTTTTGTGGGAAAAAAAAAATTACCATCTAGTGCAAACTAAATAAGATGTACCAGAAAGCCTTTAAACTGGGACATGTGCGCCTAGTATCAGCTACCATAACGACAAGGAGCGCCACGGCCCTTTTCAAACACTTCATCCTTTCATTTTCAGTGCACTTCTGGTACCTTTGGAGGGCTTCTAATCGCTAGGCCTATTAAACACACATCACTTTTATTTACTGACAACTCCTCCCTTTCTGTCCAGCAAGAGTTTATCTATAGTTTCAGTCTTTTCCACATGCATCTCGTGCATTTTTCATTTTTCAGTTAAACAGTTCTTTCATTTAGATGGGAAATCTAATGTAAAATAGTGTTTTTCTATTAAATAGATATTTTTGGTGAAGTACTTTGAAAGGTAGAAACCATTCCTACCATGACTGCCCTGCGGCTCTGGGAGTGGCTGAGCCCCCCAAGCCTGTTTCTTCTCAGATCAGACAATACAGACTTTGTGCGGTTGCTGGGTGCTTCACATATCACAAGCACCACATAAGAGAAGATTTGACTACCATAACGAGCCTCATCTCCTTCTCCCTCAAATTTCTGTGCTTTCTCATCCAGGCCAGCCTGCATATTCATTATTGAAATGATGCCTATTTGAAATTCTAAATAATTATTTACTCTTTTGCCATAAATTATTTTGCAGTTCTTTTGGGAAAAAAATAAATCAGTCTTCAGCTTTGGTATACACTTGACCGTGCGTATATGTATGGAGATAAATGTTTTTATTCTTATCCACACAGATGGTTATACTCCATTTTGGTATGAGTTGTAAAATGAAAAAATACAAATTCTGGTAAAAAAAAAAAAAATTCTGAAAAATTCTCAGAGCATCCCTATATCCAAACCTGATCAATAAACAACACAGAAATATCTAAGAAGTAAACACTAAAATTGTAGGCATGTAAAAGATGACCTAGTTTCTAGCCACTGCTTATAACTGTATGTGATTGTTTCACAGACACCGAAAATATTCGAGGGTCTTGGTCAAACTTATTTATTCTCAGCACCTATTGCACAGGCCAGTATCCCCTCTCACATTTTGAGAATCAGATAAGGGCATGGAATGAATGTGCCTTTCAGGGGAAACAGTTTAGTTTTCATAGTTGGTATCATACTCTCAAAAGCCTTTGCCTTCCACAACAACCAGACCCCAAATACAAAGCACCCCAGAAGCACTGCTGGTCTCTGTGGAGGTGGAAGAGGTCTCCCAATGCCCCTCCCCCTGAAAAAAGACAGAAAGAGTGCTGAGCCCTAAATAGCTAAACAGCTGAGGAGTGGGAGGCAGGAAGCCCAGGATGCAGAGGCATGGAGCCAGGGACGAGCAGCTGGGAGAGGCAAGAGCCAGTCTTCCCCTGTGGGCAGCAGGGGAGGCTGAAGAAACCCTGAGGCCAAAATCCATACAACTGCAGCCAGGGCCAAAGGGGGCCAAAGTGGACCTGGACAGGGGCACATCCCAACTGTTGTGGAAATAGGGGAAACTATTCTTAAGGAAAAGTTCCCCACTTATAACTGCAAAGCTCCCACAGATTTCAAACAATACTTTACAGCAAAAATCACCCAAAAGTTAGCCGAACCATTAAGAATGAGGCAAGCAACAAGTGTATTAGATCCCCAAGGAGAGCAGGTGTTGAACTGGCAGCCAGAGGACATGGATTAGGGGCATATGACATGTTTAAAGGAATGAAGGATATAGTTTCAAGGATAATTGTACAACAAGTAACTATCAGTATCAATACACTGAAAATGGGACTTGTAAAAAATGATAAATGCAATCATGGAAATGAAAACAGCCCAACAGTTGGGTTCAAAAGAAAATTATAAACCATTAAAAAGAAACGTAGTCAACTGAAAGATATACCAAAGAGTTTTTGCATAACAAAACAAAGAACTATAAGGAGCTAAAAGAATAAGGAAAGGTAAGACATAGAGGATAAAATAAGGATGTATAACACACATCTAACTGGAATTCCCAAACTTGAATATGAAGAGACTTGAGAAGGATAATGCAAAGACAGATGGGCTTAGAGATTATCCAGTACTAATGAAAACCTACAGCTACGACTCTGGAAAGCCAATCAGACAAAAAGAAATGCATACACATACCACGGTGAAAATGCAGAATGCTAGAGATAAGTTGAAGAAACTGAAAGTAGCCAAAGAGAAAGGAAGGATCATGTAACAAAAATAACAGTTAATACAAAATTTAAGAATTTGAATTTTCAACAGTGGAAGACAGAAATTACAATGTATTGAGTAAAAATAACAGTCAATATCGGGTTCCCCGGAAACAGTTGTCATTTTTTAAACAATGGAAAAAACATAAACTTGATAGAAAATAAATTTTAAAATACAAGTAGGAATTTAACATCAAGTGACATTCTCTAAAAGAAAATTCTAAGAAATTAAATAATTGCATAAGAACTGTATGGTATGAAAGATGTAAAGTAAACAAATATAACAGTAAACACATCAGTACAATCACACACACACTTCTATCTAAAACAATAAAAGTGCTTAATTACTGGGCTTAAATTCATTGAAACATTTACTTATAAAATTAGGTAAGTCAGGAGAATAAAAACCAGAGATAAAGGTTTCCAAAATCATTTCATGATCTAGGTGTCAAGTCTGACCAACCCTAAATCTTTTTATGGTAAAATTTCAAGGGTGAGTAACAAAAGAATAGACATAAAATGTATAAATTCCAAATCATCAGAGGAAAAAAAAAATTGAGAGACAGAAGAGAAAAAAATTAAAGTCAAAAAAAAAAAAAAGAGAGAGAGAGAGAGAAAGAAAGAAAAATTAGGGACAATTAGAAATCAAAAAAGTAAAACTTTTTTTAAAAAGTGCAAATATATCAATAATCACAATAAAATAAGTGGTTTGAACTTATTCTCAGATAGGATTATAAAACAAAATCCAGTTTCATGCTATTTATAAGAGACAGAATTATGGGAAAAAGGCACAAAGTTTGAAAGTAAAGAGATAGAAGAAGAGCTACTTTAACATACTTTCAGTAAAAAAAAAAAACAGTAATTTTAAGGACAAAGATAAAATGCTCAATTAACTAGGCAATCATAAAATTTTAAAACATGAACCTAATAAAATAGCCTCAAAATGTATAAAGCAAAAAAGCATATAACAACAGCGAGAAGAAAACTAATCTACCAAGAAAGTAGAAATTTTTTACACCATCCAGTCATTGATAGGACAAGTTGATGAAACAAAACTAAAAACAAAAGTTGTAAAAGATTTGAACATCATAATTAGTAAGCTAGGCCAAAGTGGCAAATACAGAATTTCACATCCCTCCATTAAGGACTATATAGTCTCAAGTTCACGTAGAATATTTACTAAAGTCATATAGCAGGCAACTCGCAAAAAATATGAAAAGAGTAGGTATAGAGGCCCAAGTTCTTTGACCTAAACTTTTAAATTAGAAGCTTGTTTAAAAATATTATATTAGCCATATAGTTAGAAGACAAAAAGTACAATGCTAAATGACTTTTGGATCATAAAAGAAATCATAACATGAATTTTAAAAGAATAATGAAAACAGTACATATGTACCCTTGCGGTACACAGTAAAAGTGGTGCTAAGGGAAGATTGTCATTTTTAAAGCGGAGATGAATTGCTCTTTTGTCCATTTGATTTTGCTGGGAATTACATTGTCCAGAATCACTTTCCCTCTCTGGACCTTGGTTAGAGCTGAGCAAAAGAGGTTGGGAGGTAAAGTGAAGCAGACCCCTACCAAAAGTCTTCACAGTCAAATATGGTTATGGACAGTTGCACAGATCCATGGCAGGCTTCACTTTGTCATCACTATTACCTGCTGCTCCACATCCCGCTCTTCTGCCAACTGCTGCCTGCAGTTTGGAAGAACAGTGGCCCATCAGGCACGTGGCTGCAGAATCACAGAGGTAGAGGCTACACAGAAGAAACAGAAGAAGGAGCTCTTTCCAATGAGCTCTCCCTTCTTGGTCACCATTTGGGTGGCTTGACATGTTTGATGTCACAGATTTCCCTGGAAACTCTGATCTTTGCAACCAACTCAGTGTTGTACGAGGACTTGTTAGTGACTGATAATTATTTTCCTTTTGAGAAACAATCGTCATCTTATTATCAGACCCGAGAAGGCGACCATGAGCCACCAAGTCACCAAGCAACTTGAGCTATCCATCATTGACAGAGCGATGTCTGACAAAACCCAGCAGGTCATAAAGTTGGGAGAGCACTGTGGCATTCATCCACCATCCCCAGAACAATCATCCCCAAAAAACAAGGTAGAAGCGGGTACCATTTTTATGACCCAGCTGCCAAGAGCTAAGTTGGGCTGAGAGAGCTGAGCTGAGCCGCCAGGTATTGAATAAGTAATCAAAGCCAAAATCAAATTAACAGTGAAGACTTTAATCACTTACCAGGATGGTATAAGCTAGAGGTTAGCTCAGAAAGAAGCACCAGACCCCACTGTTCCAATCTGCCACTTGGAGAATGACACCACTGGGTAAGGACATATCTGCATAGACCTAGGTGTATACCTCATTGCCCAGGGAGCTCTGAATAAAAGGCTTTTGGGGTTTTATGGACCTGGGAGTGCTGGAGGAGGGAGAAAGAGGCAGATTAGTAGTAGGGACATCCTGGATACTGAGTCAGAGTGGAGAGAAGTGTCTTCAAGGTCTCCTCCTTGATACCCTGATAAGGAAGCAGCCCCATAAACACCTGAGGAAGGCCTCAGTTTTGCACCCTGAGAGGGAAGCCTCCAAATGTAGGCACCTGGGCTACGAATGCAGATATGTGCAAGGGCTGGACCGGCCAGTGGGGGCGAGCCCTGGACTGCAACTTCCTCCAAAGGCTCCAGGGCACCTCTGGGGCTGTGCCCCAGGGCTGTGTGGGGAGGGCAGCTTTCCCCACGAGGCCTGTGATGGTTAGGTTCGTGTGTCAACTTGGCCAGGTAATGGTGCCCACTTGTTACTGTGAGGACATTTTGTGGACTTGAAAGTCATTAGCTAGCTGACTGCATCTACAGCTGACTGCATCTACAATCAAGGGAGGAGATCGCCGCCTTCAGCAATGAGAGACGTCTCATCCAGTCATTTGAAAGCCTTAAAAGAAGTGGTAGTTTTAGCAGTCAGAAGAGAGAATCTCCTTCTCTACTTCAGCCAGCCAGCTTCTCCTAGAGAACACATCAAAAACCTTCATCGGAGTTCTCAGCTTGCAGCCTGCCCTATGGAATTTGGACTCGTGCAGCCCCACAGTCATGTGAGACAATTTTATAAAACCACATAATATTTACAGATACCTCCTGTCAGTTCTGTCAGGTATTTATAGATACCTCTGTCAGGTTCAGAGAACCCTGACTAAATCAAGGCAAAACCTTTTAAATTGCCTATGGTCGGGCCTGAGAGATCACACGTACGTTACTAGACAGGAACTGGGCCCTTCAGTAGCCTCTGAAGTCAAGTAACACCAACTCCACTACACTGCCCTGGTTGAGGCAGGCACACAGTTCTGCCCAGGATCAAGTGAAGGGGACGCAGGACGTGACTTGATGGGAGGAAGGTCAACTGTATGGAGAATGGAATTTAGTGTGGCTCCCAACTTTGGAAAATACAATCCACAGCTTCCGTAACTATGCCAAGCTTCCATATGCCTGGCAAGAGGATGCATCAGTTAGCTTTGCCGATATAACAAACGGCTCCATAATTTCCCCAGACTGTAACAGCTGGGGAAACAACTACTGTTTCGCTTAGTTCTCAATTCTATGGGTCAGCTCTCAGTTCTTCTGATCTAGGTGAGCCGAGTTGATACCTGCTGGTCTATCTCACGTTTGCCTGGCCAGCGAGCAGATCTGTTGGTAGCTGGATCACCTAAGAAAGCCTCATTTACACACTGGCAGGTTGGCAGGCTGCCAGGCAGGGCAGCCAGGCATGGTGGCTGGGGTACAGAGCTACATCTCTCCCATCATCTGGCAGGTAGCCTGGGCTTCTTTGCACGGAGGTCCCAGGGCCCCCAGGCCCCAATACTTAACCATGTTCAAGTTTGCTTGCATCATGTTGCTACCGTCAGGTTGGCCGAAGGCCAGAACCAGCAGGGGAGAAAATTATATGGGGCACGAACACAAGGAAGGCGACTACTGCGGCCAATTTTGCCAACAAAATCATAATCAAGAGAACATGTAACAGCCCTAATGACAATCCAATCTACCCATCTGGTCACCAGATATTTGGTTTGCGAGCTTCTTATTAAAGCATGCATGTCCCCTCCCTGGACCAGCACTCCAAACATCTCGGGCAAGGCAAAAAGCTCAGAGTCTAGTTTGTTTAGAGGGAATGATGAGCAGTCGTGTCTAGATTAAGCCTGGGTATATCTTCTCTTGACGTGGAGTGTTATGGACTCAAATGACTTTGTAGCAACCATCCACCCAACCACCCAAAATACAAAGGACAACCACCATAAACACTCATTACACCAAGCGGGGAATGGCTGCCACTCATTAGTGATTCTATATCCCCTGGAGCAGGCATTTTGGGAGCCCCTGACCCTATGCCCGGGACTTGCTCCTTTAGTAGACCCTGACTCTTGTCCTGGAAGTAGGCACTTTGCCTACGGTTTTCTGTGGCCTCTGATTCCCACCCCCCTCCCCCCAGGAGTTTCCTCCTTGCTTACCATCTTCTTGACCACATCTGAATTGAGTTTTGGGAAATATTCCCTTCTTGGGGACTGACCCACTTTTTCAGCTCATTTTCTGCCAGATTCATGAGAACAATAATTGATGATTTTGTTTTAAATCACAAAGGTTTAAGGTGGGCTTTTATGTAGCAATTGATAGAATACTTGCTTTGGCCAATGACAGATGAATGGAAGTGATGAGTCACTTCCACGTGAAAAGATTCTCACTGCCAGGAATACAACCCCGAGGCTTTCTGGCCTTCCCTGGAGGGGTCACGGAGGAAGGAAGCAAAGCAACTACCTGAGATGCTCCCTTTGCTGACTCACACTTACTGTGCAGAATGAGCAAAACATAAACCTTCGTCGTGTTAAGCAACTGCGGTTTTGTTTGTTCCCATAGCATAATCTACCATGTTCTAACTGATACAAAACCAGAAATGAATAAAATAAAAAACAAAAGCGCAAAAGAGAGCGCCAGCAAAGTCAAAGGATGGTTCTTGAAAAAGTTAAAACCAAACATACGTCTGATGAGATTGCTTAGGAAAAAGAGAAGGTATGATCCAACAAATTTTAAATTAAAAACTGAGAGCAGAGGTTAAAATGATAGAATGCCATTAGATTTGAGAAGAACAGAATGCAAAAATTCCTTAAAAATATTATTAAAGGTGACTCAAGAGGGAAGCGGATGTGGATCAGGTGACTGGGCTCCCACCTACCACATGGGAGGTTGCTGGTTCAGTTCCTGATGCCTCCTAAAGAAGATAGCGAGCTAGTGCAACGGGCAGGTGTGGCAAGCTGACACAAGAGACACAAGAGGAAAAAATATAAGAGACACAACAAAGCAGGGAGTGAAGGTTCTCGGAGACAGTGAGCTGAGGCGACAGGCAGGCATGGCAAGCTGACACAACAAGATGACACAAGAGACGCAGAGAGGAAAAACATAATGAGAGACACAATGAAAAGCAGGGAACGGAGGTGGCTCAAGCGATTAAGCACCTCCCTCCCACATCAGAGGTCCCAGGTTCGGCTCTCGGTGCCTCCTAAAGAAACAAGGAAGACGAACAGACACAGCAAGTGCAAACAATGAGGGGGTGGGGAGAAATAAATAAAATAAATCTCTTAAAAAAAGTAACTCAAGAAATAAAATTAGAAATACTAAACAATCCTATTGCTATCAAAGAAATCAAAGCAGAAGTTTAAAAATCTTTCTACAAAGAAATTCGCAAGGCCACCTGGTTATCTAGGCAAATTCTATCAACTCTTTCCAACCTAGTGAAAATTTTTTCAGAAAATTGAAAAAGAAAGCATATCCTTGATTTATGGTATAGAGATAATAAAACTTAAATTAAAAAAAAAACAATTTAGATGGCAGTTTGATGAAAGCGTATTCCAAACTCCTTTCACCAAAGAACACAGAGTCGATTCCCATTATTATCTGTGGGCGTTATGTTCTAAAAAGTCACTGCAAACAATGAATTAGTGAAAACTGAGCCACTGCCCCAAAAGAAAATACAGGGTTAGGCTTCTGCAAGCTTGTGTTCACAACATTTCAACAATCAATCAGTAAAAAAACCTTGTTTTATGCATGTTTATGCTTGAAGACACCTTATATCTTTTGCTTTCTCCTTAAATTTGCATCAGTGATTCCCTAGGAAGTTTTTGTTTCACCAGCAAACTACCAAATTGCAATTTCCAGAAATAAGTTGGCTTTTCCAATTTGGGTTTACTGGCTTGCAAGCTTACAGTTCCGAGGCTGAGAAAAATGTCCAAATCAAGGCACCACCAGGCAATGCTTTCGCTCGGCTGCTGGCTGTCATGGACTCCTCTGTCACATGGCCAGGCACATGGTGGCGTCTGCTGGGCTCTCCCTTCTCCTCTTGGCATGCTTGCCTTCAGCTTTCTGCTTCCGCGGTTCTCTGTCCCTCTCTCCTAAACTCATCCCATTTACAAAGGACTCCAGTAAATTAAGACCCACCTTGGGGCATGCCTTACTGATGTAGCCTAATCAAAAGGTCCCATCTGCAATAGGTTCACACTCAGCAAGACTGGGCCAGCTTTAAGAGCATGATTTTCTGGGGCACATACAGTCTCAAACTACCACACAGGCCTTTCGAAGACTGCCCATTTCGCCCCATCTAAAAACAGTACCATTGCCTGCTGAACATTTTATAGTAGCATTTAAATAAAGTCTCTGAAGATAAATTTAAGCAAGTTTAATTATAAATTGCATCATGGGCCAGGTAATTGGAGCTCATAAGAAAAGGTTGTTTATCCGTTAACACTGAAATCCCGGTCAGCAGCACACGTACCTGAACAAAGCTTACCTAGCACATGTGCTTCCTCTGGAAGCACATCTCAGCCTCTTTGCACTTAAGAACACTAGACAGCACTTCAGCACTATGCGTGGGGGCCATTTAAATGGCAAAATCAACACCCAAAAGCAGAAAAATGCAAAAAACATGGCACTAAATACGCCACGAAAATGACCCGTGTTTACAGTACGCGAGCTAAAACAAGAAAGCAGGCCACCGCTTGTTTGACCTCAGCGGGGAACACATGCGTGGGACAAATCAAAATTTTCACTGCCTTGCACATATCCCTGAATCACCACCAAAGCAGAGTGAATATTGATTTGTGTGTTACAAATAAATTTTAGCAAGTAGGTAAAGTGGCAAATATAAAATCTGTGAACAAAGAGGATTGACTATACTTGCAAAACTCTTAAAGAAAATGCTAGCACATCAGACCCAACACTGCATAAAATGGTATCATGAAAATTGAATTTGTTCCAGGAATAATAGATTGTTTAATATTAGAAAATATATAATTATTATTTGGTACAATTACATATTTAAAAAAACAACAACAAAAAGGGATATGATTCTCTTAATTTGGTACAATTCAACACCCAATCACAATAAAATGTCTTTTGTGAATTAAAATGGAACCTCAATTTGATGAGAATATCTACAAAAGCCTTACAACCAACATCATCCTAAATGGAAAACTTTGAAACAATTTTATTTAAAATTTTTAAAATTCATCAATTCTGACAATATTGTATTAGGATGGTGCAAAAGTAATTGTGTTTTCATACCGTGAATTTCAAATCATTGTAACTAGGCTCAAACACATCTTTATTAATCACAGTAGGAGCCATTATAATCAACACATTTATGCCAACAAGAAATAAGTTTGTTTATTCCTATAGCATAAAAATCCATGCTTCGGGATTCAACAAACTCTTGGAAAGCATTTTCTGCATCCTGCTGGTTGTGGAAGCATTTTCCCTGCAAAAAGTTGTCAAGATGCTTGAAGAAGTGGTAGTCGGTTGGCGAGAGGTCAGGTGAATATGGCGGATGAGGCAAAACCTTGCAGCCCAATTCGCTCAACTTTTGAAGCATTGGTTGTGCAACGTGCAGTCGGGCGTTGTCGTGGAGAAGAACTGGGTCCTTTCTGTTGACAATGCCGGCTGCAGGAATTGCAGTTTTTGGTGCATCTCATCGATTTGCTGAGCATACTTCTCAGATGTAATGGTTTCGCCAGGATTCAAAAAGCTGTAATGGGTCAGACCAGCAGCCCACCAAACAGGGACATGACCTTTTTTGGGTGCAAGTTTGGCTTTGGGAAGTGCTTTGGAGCTTCTTCTCAGTCCAACCACTGAGCTGGTCGTCGCCGATTGTTGTATAAAATCCACTTTTCGTCGCACATCACAATCCAATAGAGAAGTGGTTCGTTGTTGTGTAGAGTAAGAGAAGACGACACTTCAAAACAATGATGTTTTTTTGATTTTCGGTCAGCTCCTGAGGCACCCACTTTCTGAGCTTTTTCGCCTTCCCAATTTGCTTCAAAGGCCGAACGACCACAGAATGGTCGACGTTGAGGTCTTCGGCAACTTCTGGTGTAGCTGGAAGAGGATCGGCTCCGCTGACTGCTCTCAGTTGGTCGTTGTCACCTTCCGAGGGCCACCACGCTCCTCATCGTCAAGGCCCTCGTCTCCTCTGCAGAACTTCTTGAACCACCCTGCACTGTACGTTCGTTAGCAGTTCCTGGGCCAATGCGTTGTTGATGTTGTGAGTTGTCTCTGCTGTTTTATGACCCATTTTGGACTCGAATAAGAAAATCGCTCCAATTTGCTTTTTGTCTAACATCATTTCCATAGTCTAAAATAAATATAAAATAAATAGCAAGTAATAAGTCATTAGCAAAAATACATAAAGTGAGAAATGCACATTAAAATGATGTATAACATAACCACATTTATTTAAGAATGTATTCCAATATCAAACGGCAAATTCCAGCAATGCAAAACTGCAATTACTTTTGCACAACCTAATATAAGATTTTCTAGCCAGCACAATAGGACAAGAATAAGAAATTAAAGGCCATTATACTGGAAAAGAGAAAATAAACTCCCATTATTTTCAGATGTTATGATACTCTATGTAGGAAAGAATTTGCAGAGCAATTACTAGTAATAATAGGATATCATAGCAAGTTACCTTGATATAAGATTAATACATAAAAATCCAATTATATTTCTATATCAGCAACATAATAATAGAAATCATAATAAAAAAAAAAAACACCATTAACAGGAAGCAACAAAATTACAAAATATGCCTTTAGAATAAGAAGCTACAATACTATAGAGAAAATTATGAAATTTTATGGAGCACAGAAATTAATGAAGAGAAAAATTAAAATAAAGTATCAATTCTCAGCAAATGAATCAATACATTCAATATGACACTAACAAAATTCCAATAGGGATCTTCACATGAAGATTAAAATAAGTGGATTCTAAAGTTTATATGGAAGAGCAAAAGGCCAGGAATACCCAAGACACTTGTAAGGGAGTTGACTAGGAAGGCGTTACTTCCCATGCCCAAAATAAATACTTATTTTAAAGCTTTGGGAATTAGCAATGTAGTATTGGTGTAGGGATAAAAAAAATGTAACCAATGGCACAGAAGAGAGAGCCCATTACAAACCACCCATATATGGAATTTTTAAATATGTCAGAGATGGGGAAAGAAGGACTTGAACCGGAGCTATAAAGATTGATTCTCCACAAGGGAAAAATGTAAATGGATATGTGTGTGTGTGTGAGTTTGTGTACTGCACAGTTATATATCATGAAGTAAAAAGAGAAGGAAGAGGATGATAAACACAAAATTCAGTATGATGTTTAGATTTGGGGGCAAGGTGGTCAAATGAGATCGGCGGAGCATTCAGAGAGAAATACGTTCTCAGATGTATTCTTGTTTGGACTGATTACATGAGCGTTCATTTTAATGCAAATAAATAATGGAGCCATGCATAGACAAAACAGAGGTTATGTGTCAAGAATCAAAGATTCTGTGCACCTAAAGTCCAATTTAGAAGAAAATGAATGTCATGTATTTGAATAAACTGTAAAGTCGATGATGGGAAAGGATTAAGTATTAGGGCAACCATACACGGGAGCTATATTACCATTTCCTCATTAACACTTTCATTTGTATTCACCTGACTTCTTATTCCCTGAATTTTTTTTTTCATTTTAAAAACAATTTATTGAAGTATATCATGCATACATGAACATACATAAACAATAAGTATATAGTAAAAGTTGTGAACCTAGAAAACAAACATGCACCTACCACAAACACCTTGCATTGTTGTGAAACCTTTTTAACAAATTTTGGAAGAGCATCGTCCAAGTATTACTACTAAGTGTAGTCTGGACCTTATATGTGGTTTATTTTCCCCCAACCCACCCTATTATTTTTTGTTCATAAACCAAACAATTTACCTAAAGTGTACTATCAATGGCATTTAGTATAATCATAGAGTTGTACATTCCTCACTTCAATCAATATTAGAGCATTTTCATTACTCTAAAAAAAAAAAAAAACAACAGAAAACAAACGACTATCATACCCATACCATATGTTAGCACTACTAATTACAAATCCTCTGATGTGCTTTCATCATTTCTATTCATTTCTATTCATTTCCCAACGTTTCCAAACAACTTTTTACCAATTCTGCACAGATTAAACCTCAGCTTTCCATTCTCTAACCACACTCTTTTCTCTGGTGACTTCTATTCTAGCTATTAACTCCATGAGTTTGCTCATTATATTTCGTTTATAATAGAAAAGTCATACAATATTTGTCCTTTTGTGCCTGGCTTGCTTCACTCAACATAATTGCGTCCGGGTTCATCCACGTTATCATATGCTGCACAACTTCATTTCTTCTTACAGCTGAATAATATTCCATCATGAGTATATATCATAGTCTGTTTATACATTCTTCAGTTAATGGACATGTGGGTTGTTTCCATCTCTTGGCAATTGTGAATAATGCCGTTATGAACATCAGTTCATGTCACTGCTCTCAGTTCTTCTGGGTATATACCTAGTAGCAGTATTGTTGGGTCACATGGTAGATTTATATCTAACTTCCTTAGGAACTACCAGACTTCCACAGTGGCTGTACCATTCTATGTTCCCACCAACAGTGAATAAACCTTCCTATCTCTCTCCACATCATCTCCATTACTTGTAGTTTTCAGTTTTGTTAATAGTGGCCATTCTAGTAGGTGTGAAATGATATCTCGTAGTACCATTGATTTGCATTTCCCTAAGAGCCAGTGATGCTGGGCATTTTTTCATGTGTTTGTTCACCATTTGTATTTCTTCTTTAAAAAAATGTCTATTGAAGTCTTTTGCCCATTTTTTTAATCCGTTCATTTGTCTTTTTATTGTTGGGTTGTAGGTTCTCTTTATAGATCATTGATATTAGACTCTTATCTGATGTGTGATTTCCAAATGTTTTTTCCCATTGAGTCAGCTGCCTTTTTAACCTCTTCACAAAGTCCTTGGAGGTGCAGAAGTGTTTAATTTTGAGGAGGTCCCATTTATCTATTTTTTCTTTTGTTGTTCATGCTTTGGGTGTAAGGTTTAAGAGACCCCCACCTACTATAAGTCTTACAGATGTTCCCCTATGTTATCTTCTAGGGATTTTATGGTCCTGGCTTTTATGTTTTGGTTTTTGATCCACTTTGAGTTGATTCTTGTATAAAGAGTGAGATAGGGGTCCTCTTTCATTCTTTTAGTTATGGATATACAATTCTCCCAGCACAATTTATTGAAGAGACTGTTCTGTCCCAGAACAGTGGCTTATCAAGAATCAGTTGACCATAGAGGTGAGGGTCTATTTCTGAACTCTCACTTCAATTCCATTGATCAATGTGTCTATCTTTATGCCAATACCATGTTGTTTTGACCACTGCAGCTTTATAATATACTTCAAGGTCAGGGAGCATGAATCCTCCAAGTTCGTTAGAGTCAGTGTAGGTTGTTTATGCGTTTTTAGGAATTTGTGCATTTTATCTAGGTTGTCTAATTTGTCGGCATACAGTTCTCATAATCTCCTCTTATGATCCTTTTTATTTCTGTGGGGTCAGTCGTAATGTCCCCCCTTTCACTCCTGATTTTATTTATTTGCATCTTCCCTCTATTTTTCTTTGTTGGTCTTGCTAAGGGTTTGGTGGTTTTATTGATCTTCTCAAAGAACCAGTTTTTGGTTTTGTTGATTTTCTCTATTGTTTTTTGGTTCTCAATTTCATTTATTTCTGCTCTAATCTTTGCTATTGCTTTCTTTTGGTTTGTTTGGGGAATGGTATGCTGTTTTTTTTTTTAAGTTTCTCCAGCTGTTCAGTTAGATCTTTGATTCTCGCTCTTTCTTCTCTTTTAATACAGACACTTACGGCTATAAATTTCCCTCTCAGCTTTGCCTTTGTTGTATTCCATAAGTTTTCTGTTTTCTTATTTTTTTAAAAAAAAAGAAGGTTTAGATTACATAAATGTTACATCAGAAATATAGGGGATTCCATATACCCCAATCCTCTCCATCCCACACTTTTCCCATTAACAACATCTTTTATTAGTGTGGTACGTATGTTACAATTGCTGAACCCATATTGAAGCACTGCTACTAACCACGGTCTCGGTTTTTACAAAATGTATAATGGTCTGTATCTGTCATTGCAATGTCATGCAGAACAATTCCAATGTCCAAAAAATGCCCAATGTTACACCTATTCTTCCCTCTCCTTCCCCTCAGGGTCTCTAGTGACCACTGCCTTTATGTCAATGTTACAACTTCTTCCATTACTAAAAAGTAATAATAACAAGTTATTCCATTAATAACAAGTCTACTTTAGTCCATAGCTGCATTTTCCCCTTACGTTTGTTAATTCTTCTTCTTGAGGATTTGGGCATGGTGATGCCCACTCTGCTTCCAGTGAGAGGGGGCTTAGATTCCATGGGACAGATAGAACTGTCTTGCTTGCAGTTGTTGATACTCTCTGGTTTTGGGGGTGGGCATATTCTAGCATAATCCTTTTGTTGGTTGTCCTGTGTGAGTCCGATAAACTGGAGAATAGGTGTTCGCTACAACTCTGCTGAGATTCAGGGCTCAATCAGCACACGAATAGCCAGAAGATTTAAGTCTCTGGGACACATATTTAATGGAAATAGTGCTAATTATTGGTTCAAATAGAATGGTCATAAGAATCATGTGTAGGAAAATTATAAATAAGTCCAACTCTGACAAATTGGGGGTATAGGTTATAAAATCCAAGGTAAGGCCCACTGACAGGGGGCTGAATTCCTGAAATTGTCTGCCCTGCCTATAGTGTCCAGATGTCTCCAGAGCCCTTAGAAGACCCCTGCTTGAGGTACTGTTTACTGTGGCAGTCAATGAGATCCTCCTGAGATGTGCATAAGAGTAACCTCTGTAATGACCTCCCAACTCACTTTGAAATCTCTTCTCCATAAAAACAAATATTAAATATTTGTATTTAATACTTCCCGCTTTTGGTCAAGGTCTTTTTCCAAATGCATCACTAGTTGGCACTTAATAATCCCTCAGAGCCAGGGAGGTTCATCCCCAGGAGTCATGTCCCAGGCAGGGATATGATAGTGTGTTGATATGCTGACTTTGGCTTAGAGAGGAACCACATTTGAGCAACAAGGAGGCTTTCATGAGGTAATTCTTGGGCAATATATAATATGAGGCTAAGTTTCAATTTCACAAGAACAAGGTTCATAAGTAAAAGCATAAAGATCAAGGGCCTGGCATATTGATTCAGGCATATTGGCTAGGCATTACCCATGTACTCTATGGATTCTTGCTACTCTAATAGAGAATGTAGCAGGACTCCCCAGGATGGGAATTCAATGTTCTTTCCATTATTGTGTGGGTCTCCACCCACTGAGACAACATCCCATGACCACTTGAACATATTCATATTCCACAGAAGCATGCCACAGGTGCACCCCTCCCCACACATCCCCTACCATCAACATTCCATACCAGTGATCCTCCCCTGCCACCGGTGTGACACTTCTGCAATCTAAAACCTCTCAAAAACAAAGCCAAATAAATAAATAATAATAATAAATTAAAAAATAAAATATAAATATAAAATAGTAGGAAAAAAAATTGTATTGTGTCTTTCATGACCATAGGATCTGTTATCTTTTATGTACAGTGACAATTTCTTCTGTATGTTCCCCCAGTATCTTTTTTTTTTTTTTTTTCATTTTATTATCAAAGAAGCTTTAGGTTACAGAAAAGCCACATAGAAGTTATAGGTGATTCCCATATACCCCATCTCCTCCCCATCTCACATTTTCCCCTATTAATAACATTTTACACGAGTATGGTACAGTTGTTACAATTGATGAACAAATATTGAAGCAGTGCCACTAACTGTGGTCAATGGTTTACATTATGGTTTGTATTCTGTACCACACACTTTTACAGGTTCTGACAAAATGCATAATGACCCAAATCCATCATTGAAGATAATGCAGAATAAGTTTTAATATGTTGTGTTCTCATTTTCATTAATCTCGAGACATCTACTAATTTCTCTGGCAATTTCTTCTTTGACCCACTGATTGTTTAAAAGCACTGTTAGCCTCCATATATTTGCAAAATTTCTCCTTTTCTGCCTATTATTAATTTCTAGCTTCATTCCATCATGATCAGAGAAGGTGCTTGGTATAATATCAGTCTTTTTTAATTTACTGAGAGCTGTGTTGTGGCACAACATGTGGTCTATCCTGGAGAAAGATCCATGAGTACTTGAGAAGAATGTATAACCTGCTGATTTGGGTACAATATTCTGTATATGTCTGTCAGGGTCCAGCTTGTTTATTATATTGTTCAGGTTCTCTGTTTCCTTGTTTATCTTCTGTCTTGTTGTTCTATTTTTACGTGAGTGGTGTGTTGAAGTCTCCAACTATTATTGTAGAGACATCTATTTCTCCTTTCAGTTTTGCTAGAATTTGCCTTATATATTTTGGGACACCCTGGTTAGGTGCATGGATTGTCCCATTAATTAATATATGGTGGCCTTCCACATCTCTTATCACTTTTTTGTGTTTAAAGTCTGTTTTGTCTGACACTAGTATAGCTAATTCTTCTCTCATTTGGTTGCCGGTGGCATGAAACACCTTTTTCCAACCTTTTACTTTCAGTCTATCTGTATCCTTGGTGAGTCTCTTGCAGATATTATAAGGATGACTTTTGTTTTCTTATCCATTCTGTTATCTTATTGCTTTTGATTGGGGAGTTTAATCCATTAACATTCAATGTTATTACTGTAAAGGCATTACTTACTTCAGCCATTTTATCCTTTGGCTTTCATATGTCACATCTTATTTTTGTCCATCTTTTTATCTTTCTGGTTACCCTTTCTGATAGTCTTCAATTCTACACTCTTTTCCAAGCTTCTCTCTCTTTCCTTTTCTGGCTGCAGAACTTCCTTTAGTGTTTCCTGAAGAGCTGGATTCTTGTTTACAAACTCTCTTAGTTTCTGTCTATCTGTGAATATTTTAATCTTACCGTCATATTTGAAAGACAGTTTTGCTGGATAAACAATTCTTGGCTGGTGATTTTTCTCTTTCAGTACTGTATTATATAATGGCACTGCCCTCTTACTTCCATGGCTTCTGAAAAGAAATCTTCACTAAGTCTTATTGGAAGTCCCTTGTATATGACATTTCACTTTTCCCTTGCTGCTTTCAGAATTTTCTCTTTATCTTTGGCATTTGGCATTCTGCATATTATGTGCCTTGGGGTAGGTCTATTTGGATTCATTCTAATTGGAGTATGCTGTGCTTGCTGGACACATATATTCATGTCTTTCAAGAGAGTTGGGAAATTTTCGGCCATTATTTCCTCCCCTACTCTTTTTGCCCCTCTTCCCTTCTTGTCTCCTTCTGGAGCTCCCATAACATGTATCTTGGTGCACTTCATGTTATCATTCAACTCCCTGGGACCCTGCTCAATTTTTCCCATTCCTTTCTCTCTCTGTTTTTCTTTCTCTTCAATTTCAGTTGTTCTTTCCTCTACGTTGCTGATTCTTTCTTCCATGATTTCAACTCTGCTGCTGTGTACCGTTACTGTAATTTTAATCTCACTTATTGTGTCTTCCATTCCCATAAGCTCTGTTACTTTTCTATGCAAGATTTCAAAATTTTATTTGTGCTCACTCAGTGTCTTCTTACTGTCTTTTCTTTCTTTAGCCATGTTGTCTTACAACCCTTTGATATGATTTAGGAGATTTGTACGAACCTCACTGACAAGCTGTTTCAAGTCCTGTGTCTCATCTGGACCTTTGATTTGTTCATTTGTCTGAGTCATATCTTCCTTTTTCTTTGTATAGCTTGTAATTTTTTGTTGATGTCTAGGTATCTGATTCTGATGCTGTTTACTCTGATGTTCAGTTTCTCTCTCTTGTCTAGGGATTTACTGCTAATTAGCTATGTGCTACCACTGTTCTTTAACTCTTGGTTCAACTTGTTCTGAATATTTAGGATTGCCCCTGTTTAACTGCTCAAACCAGGGCTAAGGACCCAGTAATGGGGTGCAGGCCAGTTTCCAAGGGCCTTGAAGAGGGTGGCAGTAAAGGTACCTGCTTGGCTTATTAGTATTTCCCCTTTTCATGCACCTCTCTGGTCTGGCCAACAGATCATGCTCTTTGGCTCTTAGCTCAGACCCCAGCTGCTAGGGCAGAATGCATTCAGTGTAACTCCTCAAGCAGTTGGGCAGTGCAGAAGCAATGCCCTCAGGACTGGCCAAGCTTCACAAGCAAACTTTCTCAGAGGCTGTTCTCTACCCTTGGCCAGCCATACCCTCCCTCTCCCTGCCTTCTCAACAACCAGCTAGGGGCAGTAGGGAGGGTGTTTGAGAAGGCAAATTATCTTTAGCTCCCCTGCTGGCTCTCAGGGCAAACAATGTTGTGGCCCCGCCAGGCCTGGAAGTACATGATCCTTCCAATGCAGCAGACCAAGTTTGCTGGCCAAAATCCAAATTTGCTGTAGGCTGTGTCCCTCCCTCTCCCCTTTCTTGGGGAAGAGGACCACTGCAACCCCCTCAGTCTGTAGCCACTGCAGTCCACAGCTGCTGCTATCTGCAGACTGCTATTTGCTCTGTAGGTGGGGGGATGGTGTCTGCTGCTGCTTTTTTAGCTCTACTCATGGGATTTTTCAGCCAGCTGAGACTCCTTTCCTTTGCCCCTCTCTCTTCTGGGTGGTGTCTCACCTTCCCCTGGTATCCTGAGCCCCAGAGCAGCCCTCCAGACAGTCTCTGCCTGTCCTCTAGCTATTTTTTTCTGGGAAAGAAGTGATCCTTCTGCCTCTCTAATGCTCCATCTTCCTCCCTGAGTTTTTAACATCAATAGGTAGTTTGGTTCTAGTAATGAAATAGTCTAAAATGTTCTGTTTCCTTTATAATGTCCACATATCACCAGCAGCTTAAAATCTTAATTATTTTGCCCTTTATTTATATAACTTTAAAAAATAAAGGGTATTTGAAAGAAAGAAAAAAAAAAAAAAAAAAAAAAAAAAAACAGCAGTAATGCAGTCTGGGGGGAAAGCATGGAAAAATGAATCCCAAGGTCTTTAAACTCTGGCTCACCCTCACTTTAATAATCCAACATCATGATTGCCTGAGGGCTATTAAAGAATGTTGATAGAAATGGGTAGACGTTTTCATTCCAATACCTTACAATTATGCTGACCTGCCATCTTCTCCACCAGGAAGTTTCTTTTGAACAGTTACCTGCCACCCCTCTGTCACCCGCTTGACTTGATTTACTCATATGATTCTCCCAGGCAATAATGACCACCTTGGGAAATTGGCTTAGGGATTTCAATATACTAAAAAACAAACCAGTCGCACTTATGAACACATGTTTCAAATGCAATAAATTGTGTATTCAATGTATTTTACTTGTACTAAAAATAGAGAATTCCCATTTCAGGCATCAAGGTTTTTGTTGTGTTGTGTTTTTGTTTTTGAAGTGACTCTGTTCAACTCTGGAATACAATTCTTCTCAAGTATTCCTAGTAGTTGTGACCCAGGAATGTATTCTTACACTCTGTCTTGGCACAATTTTACTAGAATCCCGGGCAGCATGGAAACACTAGTTGAGAAAGTAGAGCACAATATTTTTTTCCTTCAGGCTCTTACTATTATGGAACCCAATATTCTCTCACTGGAATCTGGCTCCTGGGAACAGATATGTAAGCAGAAGTAAAAAGAGGGAACCAAAAGTGTTATTTTGTAACATTGCCAGAAATAGACTAATAAAGTCTTCTTCCAAAACTCTCCTCATTATGGGTTTACTGAATCCTTATACAAAGAGGGCATTGACGCAACATTAGCACAGGCTTCATTTGGTCAAATGTAGGAACATACCAGATGGCACAAAAATCCTTTTTCTCCTCCCAAATGTACCTTGGAGTTGCAAACCAGAATGGCCAAGTGTCAGTTTCCTAGTTCCATACCAAGGACCATGCTAAATATTGTCCTAATATTCTTGGTAATGTTGTATAGAATTATCCAAGACTAACAAAATTGAAAAGAATATGAAGGACAATATGTGTGTTGGTTTGGTAAGAATTTGAGAGCTAGAGAATGTTAAGCTTATGTCAAAACGCAGCTTTTAATTAAATCATCCACGTTCTTATTTCCACTGAAGAAGTCACAGATATATGTGCGTCTTCCACCATAAGTAGAAACACAGCCCCTGCTCCTTCACACTGGGAATTAGAAATCCTAGTTCTCATCTCGTTTTCTGCCCGACATACACCTACAGAAGGCCTTGACAAAGAAAGCCACGCACGGCCCAGGTACAACCGGATAAATAGCAACAGCTAGTCCCACCTGTTGGGGTGTAACGTGCCTGGGCGCGGTGCCAAAGGCGCGTTTGATCCACCTTACTGTCCTCCACAGAGCTCCATGAGCCCTGTTTCCAGGGTCTGTTACCCACTTCAGGTCCCAGACGAGGGACCTGGGGTGGGGCACATCCGTGAACGTGTCAGGAACACCCCTAGGTGGTCCCGGTCTGTCGGCAAAGCTTGTGCTCTTCACCGCTAGTCTCCAGGGCGGACATGACAGCCACCGTGCTGGAAGTTACACAGCTGTTCACTGAACACGTGCGGCACGGTCAGCTCTGGGTGACGCACAGAGGGCTAAGTGTCCTCCCTGACACAGCTGAGAATCAGGTGAGAAGACAAGCCTAACCGGACGACAGGAATGTAGCGGTGCAGTTCCTCTGTATAGTTCACAAGCTTTGTGGGCACCAGAGCTGGAAGCCGGTGCAGGCAGGAGTGCCCTGTCATGGCTGGCTTGTCAAACTCGAGGAGAAAGGGTGCACTGGATGTGCAGCACAGAAAGGCGGAGGAGGCTTCGGCTGAGGGCCCAGAGGTGGGTGCTCTCAGTCCACCAGTCCAGAGATGAGATCGCAGGAGGGAGCAGCAGCAGGGAAGCTGATGATGGCAGAGCCCAGAGGAAGGAAGGAGGCAGGCTCCATGGCATGTCCCACTGCCTCACCAAGTTCCAGAGAGGGCCAGGGCACCAGGAGAACATGCCCAAACTAGCTGTGACTCGCCAATCACCAGCAATAACTGATGGAATAGTGAAATTATCAACAGCCACAAAAATGCTCTAACAGAAGAATATTTCAGCTCTAACAGTGCTATTATATTTTCCATAGAATATTTGATTTTAAAATATCAGTGAGAACAAGTACGTTTCACATAACGCTTAACAGGAGTGGCTATTGCTATGCCAGGAACATTCCGGATCACAGGAGCAAAGCTCTAAGTGAATCCACTGCTTGATGGAAAAGATGCTATGAATATTTAGCATTAGGAAAGTAAATAATGCTACCACTTGAATAAGTTAATCACATTTCTACCCAAATTCCTTTCTACATTATAAAAAAGCAGAAACGTTCTCGGTTTATTTTGGATTCCAAAGCGGAATGAAGGTGGAGGAAGTTCAGAGCAGTACGGACTTGCAGCGAGAAAAGACGAGAGCTCGAATTCTAGACCTGCCACGTTCTCCAGGGAGCTTCATCCAGGAAGAAGTTAACCCTCAGGGGACATGGTCCCTGCTCTGCACCCGTGTGATCTCGAGTAAATAACTTCATCTCTCCGGGTCTCAGGTTCCACATCTGAAGCACGAGTGCCCTTCAGTCCTAACAATTAAATGGCACGACAGCAGATCTCCTAGGGGCTAACAGTTCCTGGGTACTTTCTGTGCCCGGCACTGTTCTAAGTGCTTTACATGTGTCCATTCTGGCCATAGCCTTACTAGGTAGGTACATTCCATTTTACACACAAGGAACCTGGGACACAGAAAGGCTAAAGTTGTCCGAAGACACAGAGCTGGAAAGGGAGAGAGCCCAGACTCCACTGCAGAAAAAATGCTCTTAACCATTGCACTCCACTGCCTTTTTAAAACAGGGAAGGCAAGAGAACTTGCTTATATTTTCATTATGCATTTTAATATCCAGTGGATGCTTCCAAATCTTTCTTGCTAGCCCTCTAAATTGCAACAATCTTTCCTACAGAAAATTACAGTTTTTCCTGGCCTTTGTTTATACCACAGTTAAATTATAACTAAAATGATTTGGTGAATTACTGGTTGCAAATTGCAAACACTTGCAAAGATTTTCCTGCACGTATAGAAATGTGAATATTTAGCATTAGGAAAGTAAATAATGCTACCACTTCATGTATCTTTAGCTACCTTTACTCCATTATCTAACAACATGTATCTATTCCCTTCTAACCCCAGAACTACAGAAATAGAGAACATATGCACAGATTTTCCTGTTCCTTAGAGGAAATGATGGGCATATTTGTTTGCTTTCTCTATCCTTTATCCCTAATGATGCCAAAGGATTGACTTCTCCCCACCGGCATTATTCCATCCCACTGAGGGAGCTGAAAATTTATCTGAAATAATAAAAGTGGTTTCCCTCTACAAATGATTGGGGTGTTTTTGTTTGTTCATTTCTGTGTCTAGGAAGAATTAAGATTCTTTCCCAATGTATAGATAAAAAAACCACTCTAATAGATCTGGCCCCAGGGGAAAAAATCGGTTGTGGGAAAATTGACCTGTAATGACAAGTTCTTATGGTTATTTTTTTTTTTTTAAAGAATTAGCTCATCAAATCACCATGAAAACTTGAAGGTAGACAATATCCTATGTCAAAATCATGCATATTTTCCTATTTTAAAAAGCACATATTCTTTTACTGATTTCAATAGCATGTCCAAAAAAACAAACAAACAAAAAAAGTAGTTTGGCTGTAATATTTGACTTCTGATCCCTATTGTAAGTGATGGACTATACTTAATATAAAATTTATAAAAATCTTCTTTCATGAATTATAACAAATGTACCACACTAATGCAGGGTGTTAATAATAGGGTGGTATATAGGAAAAAATAAAATAAAAAAAAGAGTAAGAAAAATTGTGGAAACTAATTTTTTTTCCATTCAAGTTGAAATAATATTGACTATTTTTAATCATAAATTTTCGCCAGAACAAATCTTGCTGGGGCCAGCTGGTTTTGTGACAAGCTAAAAAATTTATGTCAACTTTTCCTAACAATGACAGGCAATGCTAGCTGATTTGGGACATAATAAACGATGATGGATTTAATTCTGAGAAAGTGTTTTCACGCATTGAGTAATGAAAACCTGTTCTGAAAAACTAAGACTTAAACTCAAACTTTGTTCTCCTTATTCTAAGCTTTGTAAACCGGGGGTCAAGGTGATTTTGCCCATCACATCCCCGCACTAGCCCCTCCCTGACACTTCCTGGGTACTCAATAAACTAATGCAGAAGACATTATAAATCACATTTTTCATGGAAACCAACAAATATTTTTCATTTTTCTAATCAGAATAGCATTGTTCACAGGTGATTCCATCTAATCTCAATATACGGTCAATCCATGATTCCGTATTCTAATCATGAAGAGAAAGTGGTCCTCAAAGTATTTTATTATGCTATGAAAATAAAACCTGACTTGAAATTTCACAATCTTGCTAAATTTTATGGACATTTTTTCATGTCTTCAGATTTTAACAAATATGGGACTAAGCCTATATTATAGCTTTTTCACATAGAAAATAACCAATTCAGCTTTCACTTCATGATTAGAATACGGGATCATAGCTTCACCATAAATTGAGATTAAATGGAATCACTTTGTGAACAATGCCAGAGGATACTAAATCAAGATGAAGTGCTCCTCTTCCTTTTTGATACTTCAAATCACCTCATGCAAAGACTTTTACATATAGCAAAAACGAAATCACTAAGTACTTGGAATATTCTAGAATCAGTTTGTAGTCCAAACGTTCTAGGAGACTATGATGCATGTGAGGAAAATCACTGGACTTTTCCGACAACGAGAACTGATGAAAATCTAATAGAAATCAAAATCAGGCAGATTCAGGGGAAAGAAGGAATCGGTCCAAGATTTCAAGGAGCAAAAATAGATCTGCTTAGCTCCTGAATTACATCAGAGCTCGGCTATTCTAGTAAATTGTTCTAAGGTGGAAACCCTGGGCAGGGCCCAAAAGTAGCTATTTCTATATCCTGAGGTAGACCTAAGGTGAGGCAAACTTGGCTCAGTCTGATCAGTGAACCCAATCCCTTTCCACATGAACAAAGTTCGAAGTTAGCCCCATTCCATCTTCAAACGTTCCTACTCTACCATCTTTGACAATCTGGATGGATAATACTTATTTGGAAAGCAAAGATCCTGGTTATCACATCACTGAAAGCAAAATAAAAACGAGCTGTTGGGAGCTCAAATTGTCCCATTCCTTCCAAAGATCAAGTTTGGAAGGGCAGCGCCCTATTTCTGTCAGGCAGGTCCCACTTCTGACTCCATCCTGCAGCCCTACTATGGGGTCTCCAGGTGAAGCAGTCCCTCTACCAGGGCGAGCCACCTTCCCTGATTCTGAACCTTTCCGCAAAGCTTTAAACCTCAAGGCAAACACAGCAGGCATCAGACCAGGGACCATGTGCATCAGAAAACTGGATGCAGTTCACTGTCCCTGGTCCTCATCCTGGGCACGTCATGGCAAATGCCCACTTTGTGCTTAAAATGGATTTAGCTGAATGCATGGAAAGTGCAGAACTTATTCACAAATAACAGAAAGGTAAAGCTGTGTGAATAAATTTTTAAAAGGATACCACTGTGGCATTTGTGCCAATTGAAATGCAACATAGATACAAAGAAAAAAGACAAGTTAAAGAAAGGTGCTTTAGGCTTGACCAGACTTAATCTCCAAGAGCCCTAAAGAGTATCTATGTCAACAAGGTTATAAAAATTAGAGCTCTGTGTCATAGAAAATAAAGTGGTGTGTGTGGGGGGGTAGAGGAGCTTCACATTTGTCTTTAAATATATTAATGACGCTATATATAGACCATCACCTGCTCACCCTTTCCATTTAGAGGAGAACAAGCCAGATGGGTTTGAATTTCAGATTCAATAGAAGCACATGCAGAAATGTCCTGACAGAAGAGATTTCCAGAGGAAAACTCTGACATTGTGTTCTTCCCTGCAACTAAAGGGAGAAAACCAAGGAGATGGCTTTGGAGACCCTGCTTGCCAAGAAGCTGAACTGAAGATTCTGGGAAGTCCTTTCCTGTCACAAAAGTAGTAAAGACAGCTGCAGGTGCCCTCACAGGCAGCATTCAAGGCGGGTTAAACCACGAGGGTCTCAGGGCTGCCCCCGATTCACGCCCACAAATCACGAATCAAGAGGCGCTCTCTGCTCCACGCTGCGTAGTTTAAAAACCTGTTTGTGATCTGTGACATCACGGCCTCCTACATTCTGTGTTCTATTCTTTCCTTCCTCAAGTTATTTGTGTAATGAGGGGAAAAGAGAAAACCTTATTTTTTAAAGATCTCCACGATGGTAACAAGTTTTCCCATGCATAATATCTGAGCACCATCTGGCTCAGAATCTCACAAACAAATTGCCAAATACCAAGGACAACTATTTTGTGCACTTGGTGCAACAGAAGTATGCATCCGTTTCTTTGCTCCCCCGACACACAAAAATATAGATGCACATTTGTTTCCTAAGCACACACACACACACACAAACATCATTCAGTGGAGACATTCTCCAGATCAACAACTGCCCAAAATCTCACCAGAAAATAGATGTCTCCCACAAAATCTGCACACACATGTCACAGGCGGGGCAAAACTTTGAACCACACACCAAGACATCAGTTAGCAGGAAGTTTACTGCCATCTACAGATTTCCCCTCACAGTGGAGGGAGCGAGCCAAGGATTTCTGCTTGAAAACTATAAACTGACAAAATTGACATCAGCTGTGGCGTTCCACGATGCCCCCAGTGATGAAATCCACTCTAATAATCTGTACAAAAACAATAAACACGATTGGCCCCTCTCTGGAAGAACAGGACAGGAACAGGACATCCAAAAGACTGCTCACGGGACCAACTGCCCACACTGGGCCACCGCCGCCATCCCTTTCTGCCTTCTGGGGCTAAACAGGCTCGGAGTAAAAAGCAAAGCTGTGCAATAATGCACTCCTTCGTTCCGCTGTCCATTAACCACTTTTCCCAGGCGAGCTTTTCCCAGGGCCGCCGCACACAGCAATGCCAGGGCCGGGATGCGAGACCTCCCGAGCCCCGTGCCGCGCCCGCTCGCCAGCCCGCGGCGCCGGCCAGGGGGGCGCAGGGAGGCCCGGCCGCACGCCCCGCGCGTCCACCCCGCGAGCACCCCGGCGACTTGATTCTGGGCAGAGCCTCCCCGGGAAACTTTTCTGTCGCCCGCAGCCCCGGGCCGAGGCGGGCGGGCGGCGGCGGGCGGAGGACCCGACCCCAGCGGGACGCGGCTGGGCGGGAAGCGCCGGGGGCAGGGCGCGCGGGGCGCCGGGGCGCGCGGGGCAGCGGGGTCGCCACTCACCAGCCCCAGCGCGAAGAAGACGGCGAGCAGGGCGAGGCAGGCGCCCATGACGATGAGCAGCAGGAAGACGATGAGCGGGTGCTGCTGGCTCATGCAGTAGTAGGACTCGTACAGCCAGTCCCGGGACCGCTGCAGCCCGTCGCCGCCGCCCGCCGCCGCCGCCGCCGCCGCCTCGGCGCGGTCCCGCAGGTAGCGGCGCCGCCGCATCGCCTCCTGCCACATCGGGGCGGCTCGCGGGGCGCGCGCGGGGCCGGCTCGGC
>JAKSZT010054014.1:707206-788394 GCA_026826555.1 Tolypeutes matacus
CCTAGCCCGCCCGCCTCGGTCCCCTCTCCCCGCGGCTCGCTCCGACACTCCCCTCGGCCCGCCTCGGCCCCACCCCTCCCAGGCCCGGGGTCCTCCCCCGCCGCCCTAGCGTCCCGCATCCCGGCCTCCAGCACAGGGGCGGGGCCGCCCCCTCCCGCTGCCCCCCTCTCTCAGAGCTGCGGGGAAGGAGCGCCCACCCTCCCGACCCCCTTCTTAGAGGACGGGGGCGCCCACCCTCCTCTCCGCTGTGTCAGAGCACAGCCAGCGGGGAAAGAGGTCATCCCCTCCTGCCCCCCAACCTCTCAGAGGGCTGCCCGGCTTCTCTTGCCCTCCTCCTCGCTCCCTCCCTTAGAGCAACAGCCTGAAGGAAAGGGGGTCACACACCCCAGTACTCCCACCCTTCCTGCTGAGACCCAGAGCACAGCAGGCAGGGGGGCAGGTCACCCTTCGGCCCACCCATCCCCGGCTGGGGGCAGCGGGGACTTCCTCCTTTGCACCGTCTCTGAGCTAGGGAGAGGATCTCCTGACCTCCAGCCCCCGCCCCCAGTTCTCCCACCCCCCATGGGCAGGGGGTTCCCAGCCTTCTCTTGTCATCTCAGCTCCAAGTCCTCTCTCAGGGACAGCGGGGGCTTTCCTGCGGGGGCGGGAAGGCGCTGGGACGCGCGGAGACCCCTGAGCAGGGAGCAGCCCCCAAAAGCGCGGTTGAGGGAGCGGTGTGTTTGAATGGCGCGCCCCCGCCGCGTTGTCGGGGAACCGGTCTCCCCTGTACCCTGCACTTGCAGCACCGTTGGGCCACTATTTCCCGTGTTGGAGGCTGACCCGGGCGCCCTCTGGCCAGGTCACCGTCCCGCCCCTTCTGACCCGCGGGGACCGCAGCGAGGGCGCGCTAGTGGAGCGTGGCGGCGCGCCTCTGCCACGCGCCCCCTCCAGTGCCAGCGTGGGCTCCTAGGCACCGGGAGGCGCCAGAGACGGGGCTGGAGCCGCGCAGGGACAGTGTCCGCTGCCAACAGCCCCGGAGCGGAAGCCGCTGGCCCTCGTCTTGGGCGAGGGCGACGCCTCGCCCTTCTCCTAAAACGCCACCCTTCTCGGGCTTTCCTCCGGTTGAGATGTCTTCCGGTCCTAAGACCCGCAAACCCCATCTCCTCCTCCCAGCCTTCCGTGGACGAATCCAAGGTAGTGGCCCTCCTAGGAGGTCCCCTGCCTTAAGGGAGCAGCTCGGGGGCCCTTCCTAGGCATGTCTTTCCCTCTCCTGGAGGGGTCGGCCCCAGGGCTGAGCTCTGGACCGCCTGAGACCCGGAATCTTCCAGCGCTGCCCAGCTGGCTGCCTGGCCCCCTCCCGGGCCGAGGAGGGTACTGAGCTGAGCAGCTGTGGGACTTGGGACAGCAGAGCCCAGGCCATGCACTGAGATGGGAACTCGGTGCCTTCCGGGGGGTGGGGGGTTAATTATAGTAAAGGTTAAGCTCGGCCCAGGGGTAGGGGTCCTAAAGGCGCACAGAGGGGCCCTGGCCTCAGGGGCGCGTCCAGGACATGGGGTCCTTGGCCCAGGATTTTGCCCCTCCAGACTCCATGCGGTCCCCAAGCCTTCCTCTTGGCTGGAGTCAGAGAGAGGAGGAGAAACCGGAGGAAGCAGTGGATGGAGATGCCCCCCTGAAAAGCCCCTGTTGGTCCCACTGCCCTTCCCCCCGTCTGCGGAGCAGAAGCAAACTCTGTCTGGTTTCGTGTCTGGCGCCGCCACCCCACCCTGCCGCGCCCACCCCGCCAATGTCACTGGCGACTGTGACCCGGGTTATTCCAATTTCGGCCACTCCCGCGGGTCCAAACCCATTCATGGGGCTCAAGTCTTTCTTTGGAACCGAAGGGAGAAATATGATTACTGTTCTCCCAGATTTTAGGTATTTGGTGATTCTGAGAGCTGGCTTCAGTGACAACGCTGACGGCTGGAACGTCTAGAGATCTGGGACTGATAATTCCTAGGGAAGCCGGGTAAAGGGGCAAGTTGGGCACAGTTTCTTATATGTTGATTTTATCCATTCCTCCTTCTCAGTTCCGACACTTTCTGAGATGCACAGTTGCTCCTTTCCAGTCCCTTCCTTGCTGGCTCCATACTAATTATTCATCTCCCCTCCAGTTCTTGCTGTGTCTTTACCCTTTGTACTGATAAACATCTGCTTTTGCCCACTCAGGAAGGAAGTAAAAGTAAATAATAGGTAATTTAGGTTTAAGAAAAAGAAAGAGGTGAAAAGAAAGTAAATGCTTAAATTAATCACTTTCTCCTTTCTAGGGGAATTGGAGTTTTCCTAATACCCAGTATCTATATCCTATAGATACTTCTGATATGGTAAGGGGGCTATTGTAAGACTTTCGGGAGATTTAATGTATGATGGCAAAATATAATGAGAGACTCCTTTGCAAGAAGGGAATTTTGCATTTGACTCTTAGATTTTTTTTTTATCATTCATTCCTTCATAAATTCACTTAACAGATATTTATTCTGTGCCTCCTGTATGCCTGATATCCAGAAAAAAACCGGGGGGGGGGGGACCCTGCAAACCTTGTAGGAGTTTCCAGTCTTGTATGAGCTATTGAGCTACAGAAAGCAAACCATGAGCAAAAATCAACACCCTCCTCCCACTACAATTTAAATTCTCCCATCATAGGCAAAGCTTTTTGGGAGAAAGTAATCTAAAATTCAGGCATATTATCAGGTTCCTCCGAAGCTTTGTTATTATTATTTTATTTTGGGTGCTTTCCGTTCCTGTTGATATGGGGGCCTCTGTTACTGCTTTATGCTTAATGCAAAAAAAAAATTTTTTTTTGAATCAGGATAATCATAATTCAGGGTTTTAGAGTCAATTGCACCAAGTATGTCTTTTGAAAAGTTCACAACATTTTTTATTTGGCAAAACAAAAAAACCAACAGAATAATAATCCATAAGCAGCTTGAAGTGGAACGAAAAATGCTCCTTAGTGTGGAGCCTGGAACTAAAGGGACACCAAGGAACCCTCGAGTTCATTTCCAGGGCTTCAGGTAGCAGGACTGCCGCACCGCGGGAAGGAAGGAGAATCCATCTTCCCTGCGACGCTAGGGGGCAGCACTCAGGATCCAGCCCGCAGGGCGGCTGTACCGGTTTTAAGTTCTGGGGTCACCGCCTTGAGAGTCTTAATTTTTGAACAAGGGGTCCCACATTTTCATTTTGCACTGGGCTCTGCAGATTATATGGCCGGTCCTGTGAGCAGCTCACACTAAACCCTTGCAGTCTTTTGCAGGCTGAGCCCCTGGGGCGCGGGCCTGAGCGCAAGGCCGCCTGGGCTGGGGGTAGGGGTGCGGATAGGGGTGGGGGGACTCGACAGCTCTGTGACGCGCCTGACTGATTAGACAGCTATTAAATAGTCGTGCTGCAGGGTATCAACCCAACTTCTAGTTCCTACTTCAAAAACAGATTTGCTGGGTCAGGAAGGGCGCTGGTTAGCTCTTCCCAGAGACCCCAGAGCTCTGATTGAATAAGGACAGGGGGACCCACCCGCAAACTGCGTGCCAGGGGCCGCAGCCGCCAGATGTCAGCCCGGGCAGGTTGTCGAGCACAGCCGAGACTGTTTCCCTACGTATTCGTTTTCCTCTTTGGCAAATATATCACTAAAATGTATATAATAAAGCATGAACAGTATGTCAACAGGTTCATTATCACCAGGAAATATGTTTTGTGTACCTAGATAACATTTACATTTTTATTGAACCCGTGTCTGGGAATAACCAAATCCCCCAACCCAAACCACCTGACGCCTCCCAATTAACTCTTTCAGCTCGCTAAGGAACGCTTGCAGATTAGTTTTTAGAGCATGGAGAAAAGCTTCCTGAATGTGACGTTAATATATTCATTTTCTTTCCATCCTGTGCCAGAGGAACTTCATGTGCCTCTGAAAGACCCTGCTTCTTGGCTTATTTGAGGAATTATTCCTTAAGTGACAAAACTGATAAACATTTTATAGAATCATCTGTAAATTCTCATTTCAGGTAAATCATTGGGATATTTGGTCCCAAGCATATGAGAGGATGGTGCAGGCATTTCAGAACAGACTTTGCACAAAATCCTGCTGCCATTACCAAAAAGCTCCTTACTAGTACTTTCTCCACATCCACGGGCACAATGGAATTCCTTCCAAGAGCACTGGGAGGAGTGAGTAGAGGTTAATGACTAAACAGTTTCTAGTACCTCTACAACCTTGTGATAGATATTGATTTTTCTAGCTCTTGCTCAGAAAATGTGACCTAAAAAGCAGTGACTCACCCAGTGGGGAAGTGAGCTTGAGATTTGTTGCCCAGAGTGCTACAGGAAGAAGGAGCTTATTAAGCAAGCTTAAGTGGATAGTTCAGATACCTTGCCTTTTATTTTTATGCCCTTTAAGTCTCCTGTAAAATAGTTAATAAAAGAATAAATTAATTACACTCTAAAATAGAAAAATAATGGTGTTGAGGAACAAGAAATAGTCTCTATGGAAAACAATACTATGTCATAGTCCATAACAATTTTTGCCCAATTCCACCTCCCTCATTTGATTCAGATAACTTAGTTTAAGATCTTAAGAAACTCTATCACTGTTTGATTTATGATTTTGTTTTTGAATTTGAAAATAAATCAAGCTCACTGCTTGTATTTATTCCACACTATGTTACAATAATTGTCAAAATTCTTATAATAATAACTTTAAAGTACTGCGTTTTGTCTCATGCCTGGTATCTACTGTACATCCTTGGAGAAGTCATGTAACATCTCTGACCTTCTGTTGATTTATCTGTAAACTAAGAAAAAGGACCAATTATTCTAAGGCTCCTTCTAAAATGCTTATACTACCCTGTGCTGGATAAGGGATGGATTTTAATCAACTTTTTTTAGATCAAGGGGAAAAAAACACAACAATAAAAATATGTAAGCATAAAAAAAAAAGTTTGTTAAATTATATGTATTTCAGAGCAAGTACTTTTCCCTTAGGTATAAATGCAAGAAATAAAAATGTATCACTGATGTGTCCTGCCAATTTAGAAGACACACACAAATCTTATTTTTCAATCATTGTGGTCTGTCTACTCTCACTCGGAGATAAGCTCAGTAAGGGCAAGATATTTTTATCTTATTTGTTCACTGTTATGTCCCTATCAGCTGAAACTTACCAAGCACATAGCTAGTGCTTAGCAAATATTTGTTAGATGAACAACTGAATGAATGAGTACAGGCAGATGCAAGGGGACTTCATTCTTTTAAAAAGAGAATACAATTGAAAACAATTCCAGTAGATTACTCTACCCAGAACTTGGTTTGGTAGATTTCCCAGCTGCTGAAGTGGCCGTAATTGTGTCAATGTTTGCTGTGGTACGATATTAAATAGTGCTCTCTATTCTCCTGAAAACTCACGTTTCCAGACCAGAACATGGCAAGATTTCCATGAAATAGTAAACACCTATTGCTACCAATTCCATTCAAGCAAGAGAGTGAAGGGTAATAGCATATATGAGGCGAGATAGTGAAGAAATAACCATAAAATACATGTGTGCAGGCAGAGAGATTGTCTGGATGAAATACCATCTGGGATTGGATTTTATCAAGAGAAAATGGCATCTAGCACTCTAAGTTCCCAGTAACATATCACAGGCAGAACAATTCCAGGCAATATCAGGGTAACTCCAAAGGACCTTTTAGGGACCTACTTAGAATACTGTCCTTTCTGCAGCCTAACCATGGTTGAGAACTTGACAGGAAGCAAGCAGGATAAGGACAGAGTGAAATGTGCCATCTCCACCTGTGATAACTCTACTCACATAATCCAAATACTGGAGGGGAGCGGATGGAGCTCGGTGGTTGACGCCTGCTTCCCATGTATGAGGTCCTGGGTTCAAACCCTGGTACCTCCTAAAAGGGGAGGGGGGGCTATTTTTTTTTTTTAATCCAAATACTGGAAATGGGGGAAACAGCAGCAACTCAGAACATGCTTGTTTGGGTTGTTGGATATTTTTTTGGTTACCTCTGGCATTTTTGAAAAAGTCATATATTTATAAATTTAATTTCCTATATTATGACCACTGTGTCTATAGACTGAGATGCAGATTTGTATTATAAACGCAGGAACATTTGCTTTTAAACAGAAGATGCCAAAAAGAAACCTGAGTAGTTTGTTTTTTGTGTGTGTTTAAGTAGCCCCGTATTTCAGCGTCTGGTATGTATAGATATCCTCATACTTAAGTTATTAGATGCTTCCTTCCCAAATGGTACTCTGACCACACTCTATACCACACCTAGGGGACAAGTCGGAACTGAGCTCACCATCCACACCCTACCAAACTTTCTCCCTTCCTCCATGGTCCATCTGTAACACAGCAGAGCTAGAATCTTGGGCTTGCTCTTACTCTGTCACCCTCCCACAGCCAAAAATCCATCGTTTCTGCCCATGTATCTCAGTCATTTTTCAAATTGCTCCCATTCTCTGCAGCCTCGCTCTCCCATCATAGTTCTGAATCTCTTGCTTGTCTGGTTGCCCTCTCAAATCCATCCTCCCAGTGTTCATCTAAAACGGAAATCTGATTATGCCCATCACCTATGCAAGAAAATCCATCTCCTGCTGTGGGATGCAGAATGCAAGGGCTTGCTGGCAGCAGCTCTGCTTGCCTCTCTAGGGTCTTCATAGCTTCTGCTTTAAGCTCTAGATATAGTGACCTGCAAGGGCCTGTGCAGCTGCCGCTTCCTCTGTCTGGAACGGCGCTCCCTGGGGCACGCGCGTGTGCACACCCCCCCACACACAGACACATCCCTGTCTACGCAGCCTCCACTTTCCTTGCCAGGAGAAGTGATACCCATCATCTCATCTGGGAAGTTCCTTGACCTCCCCATCACCAACCTGTTCTCAGCACCAGCTGCCAATTCAAATGCCATTTCCATTTTGCTTACTTTTTTCCAAGCAAGGCCCTGTTGTCACACAAAACCTTGGGTATCGGGAGAGTTACGTGAAAGACCTTTGGAAAGGACTCTTTAGTAGAGCATCATAATGGCTGATGTGCATCCATGCTTATTTTGTGTTCATTATAATAAAAGCATCGATACGGACAAGGGTTTCTAAACACTGATTTTTTAAAAATAGAATGTTTAAACACATGCATGAATAGTGACTAAATTTTATTTAAAGATAGTTAAAGGAAATTCTGTAACAGTCATAGTTGATATGTGTAATGGAGAAACAGTTGAGCCTTCCTGAAATAGAATCTGCTTTCACTTTGCACGTGGGCCCTCCGAAGTGCTCTCTTCTCAGATCCTCCCGTGCAAGGTGGTTTCTGAGACGATGCTGGGGGCGTTACCAGGCTCACGTGGACTTGGGCTAAATAACCTTCAGATGGCCAGATAGGGTTGACAGGCCAGCTCTATCTAGACAGGTTATATTTACATCGTTACTGGGGAACAGTGAAGACATTTTCAGGCTCAGCAGGCAAAAGGAATAAAAAGGCAATCTTAAGCCTAGACCCTCCTGATTGCATTACAGTCTAAAGCTAATACGTGAAATAAAAATCTGTCTTTCGTGTGGCGGGGGAGCAGTTCAACTTACTTCTAAATAGTTTTCCCCTGACAGCCAACAAGTAAGAGGCTCATCTTTAAAAATATTTAGGTATTTGAAAGGTATTAATGAAATATTTGGACTACAATATAGAAAATAGATATGAGACTTGGAAGTTGGTCAATGTGGAGTCAAACTGGGTTAGAACAAATCAGTTCAATGTATCTACCTTCTTAACTCATGCAGTTTGGAATTTAGATATCCATTCAGAGCGAGGTTTTTGGTTTTCTTATATGGAGACAAAATTACGCAATTGTATTTAGTCTATCCAACTTTGCAAATACTAAAAACAATTATGCCTGTTCTGGAAAAAATGTTACATGTCTAAGCTGTAGATCTCTTTTACTAAACCTGTCCATAGATGGTATAGAAAAATAACCACTAGCTTTCTTCAGCCTCTTTCAATGGTATTTTATAGGGAAAGTAAAGGGATGAGAATGTTGTAGTGAGACAGGAGGTGCCACAAGTGTGAGCTAACTGACTGGCATGTAAGAAAATCAGATTATCCTACTCATTCACACACCACTCATTGGGTTCTTCTTTCAGTTTTATCCCTCCAGGATGTTTTCCTTCCTGTGAGTACAGTATTCTTGACTCAATATTCAGCCTCTTTTCTGCTTAAGGTGCTATCAGAAATGGTATTTCACTGAAGTACATCTAAACAAGAGTGTAAAATGAAAAATTATAGTGTATTTTTTGTACTTCGTTTGGTACTTGGGCTTCTTTCAGAATCATCTCTGGGTACTAAAACACAAACAATCACAGGGATTTGTATGAAGAAGTGTGGAATTGCCATGTGGGTGTATTTCCTGTGAAATACATTGCCACAACCCAAAGAAGGAGTGGGTACTGATTCCATCCAACCCTTTAGCCTAGCGATTTTTAGATGAGTAGAATCTAGGGATTTTTAACAGTTTTATTACATATTGAAAGGAATATTACTTGTATTTTTCATCTTTTTGATCATTGGGCCCAAGATTCATGAATTGTCGCACACACACTTTATGGTTTAAGGCTTTAGAAAGGAGCCATATCTGTTTAAGCTATTCAGACAACTGGATGATCCAGTCATGTTTTTATTTAATTCATTTATTATTTTTACTGTGAAACACGAATAGTCCTTTAATACCTTGAGTTTCCCCATTTCTCTTAATTAGCTCTTTCTTTTTTTGTTGTTATTGTTGTTGTTTTTTTTGAGGTACCAGGGTCAAGGATTGAACCCAGGACCTTGTATGTGGTAGGCCAGCGCTCAACCACTGAGCCACATTGGCTTCCCTGAGTTGGTTCCCTCTCTGTTTGCTTGTTGCTTTGCTCGTTGTTTTGCTCATTTTTTTGTTTTTTGCTCATTTTTTGTTTTTTGCTCATTGTCTGCTTGTTGTTTGTTTTCTTTAGGAGGTGCTGGGACCTGAACCCAGGGCCTCCTAAGTGGGAGGTGGGCACTCAACTGCTTGAGCCACATCCACTCCCTAGCTCTTTCTTAACTAATTAACTGAAAACTGCTCTCCCACCCACTTCTCAAGAAGGATTTGTGGTTTGGTGACAACCTTCTGACTGTAATATTTTAAATAGTGCTTAATTAAAAAATTAGTTCCAACTATTTTGGAAATAGGTGAGTTTTAAATTTCAATTAAATAAGTCATTAGGTGGGAGACAGAAGCTAAGGATAATTAAGTTAGAGCTAATTTTAAAATGGATAGTGAGCATGTAAGAAATCCAGGCTTGATTATTTTAGAGTACATACTTAGTTTTTGGAACTTAAGTTTAGGAGTGATGCTGAGAAGCTAATCCCACTGCGAGTGCGGGGAGCCTTGCAGAAGCAGCCGGCTGCAGTAACTGGGAGGCAGCACCTCCAGGTGCACATTCGGGCGGAACCCTCCTGAGAGCTCTGACCTTGGAAGAGAGATGGTTCTTTTGGATGTGGCAAAGTCGCCCATGCTTTGAGGTGCTTCACGAGCCCCTTCCCTGCTGGGTAGGGAGGAGAAAAGTCCATGTAGTTCAGTGGGGTCATCAGCTGGATTCTGTAATAGAACCGCTTCTTTGGGTGACCCAAGCTCCGAGTTGAAAGGTAGCAGCCCCGCTTTCAGGATCTGGTCTGCCCCACCCAAATGTCACCTAAGTGGCATGGAAGGGTAGGGAAGGCGAGGTGAGTATGGCCTTGTGGAGGCAGGAGGTGGAAGAGGCTTTGATCCATATATGAGCTCCTGCAACTTTTGCTCACCAGGGCTGCTGTCTCCACGAGCAACTCCCGAGGGTCTGCCTGCCCTGAGCATGCTGCTAGCATGTGCTGATGGAAGGTCAAAACTTGGGGTCAGAGGAAGCGGCTGTGGCTCAATCAGTAGGGCTCCCGTTTACCAGCCTGCAAAGTCTGCTGACACTCAGAGACTGGCAGGGAATTCTGAGTCTTGCCCTGTCATGATAAGTTGGGGTAGGGGAGCTGGAGGATGCTCAAAAGCGAAGTCCACCCTCCCCTTGTCTTCCTGCCCTCACTGTTGATGGTACTGGGAAGCAGCCCATCCTTTGTGGGGGCAATGAGTTTGTACATGCCGCTGGTTATTATTTTGAATATTACAAACATCCTAGATTTTTCCAACATCTGCTCCCTAGGTGCCATGGAGGTCCCATCGGAGAACACACCCCTCTCCTTGGGTCTCCCTTGTTTTCTCTCCTTTCTTCTTTCTAACATCCATTTTTGGACTTTCTACCTCTATACATCATATCCTTCTTTTTCTCTGTCCGGGAATTAAGTGAAAGGCTTGGATTAGGGCCCCCAGGCCTGCCTTTTGGTTTGCTAAATGTGCACTAGAGACTAGGATTGCTTTTAGCTGCAAGGAAGAGGATTTCCATCTCTGACTTAACAATCAAGATAGTTAATTTCCTCACCTAACCAGACACCTGGAGGCAGGTGGCTCCTGGTTCCCAGCAGTGACTTTTGATGTTCTCACGCTTCTGGGCCATCTCTCCCTTTACTGCACCATCCTCGGAGCCCTCGCTGCTCTTTCCAAAGCCTGTGACCTCTTGGGTAGAAGTTAACAGCTGTAACCATAGGTGTCATATGCTCACACGACAGGACTCCAGTTAGGCAGCATGTGGACACAGAGGCTTTTCTTCCTCGCTCTCTTCTTATTGGGTTGGGAAATCTTTCCCCTGCACATACAGAGGAATCCCCCCTCCATCCATTAGCCACAACAGGCCCATGTAGCTACCTCCCAGCCAACCACGGGGAGAGAAGTGAGATCACTGTAATAGGAAGATTCATCGGAGCCAAGCCCTGGGGCCCACCCTCCCAGTGCCTGCTGCAGACCAGGCGCCTAAAATTCAATGTCCATGGGTTAGCAAGGAAGAAGAGGAAAGGACTGGCTGAGCTGGCAAACCTCAGTGTCCATCCCAGGCAATACACAGACATCTAGGAAGCTCTTTTCTCTTCTGACAAAGCCTGGATTTTACAACCATTGCCTTGCTAAAGAGTTCCAAAGGTCAATTTTAAGAGTAAAGTGTAATCAGTGTTCTCTTTGATCCTAGCAATATATGCCCTCACCTCCCCTGGTGCTGCAACTGCAAATGGTTTAGCAGGAAAATAAAAATGTATGGGTTTATTATTTATACCACTAAAGAGCTATTTTGGAATATTTTCAGGCTTGCGATTCCATAATTTATTCAAATAATAGGTGCATAAATAAACTGACTCTGAGCTCTGGGCTAATAAGTGAAAGCATTCTGTCTGAGAAGCTTCAATGGGAATAAATTAAAGACAATAAATGGAAATTAACAGAAAATAAAATCTGGCTCAGTATAAGGCAGAACTTTTCTCATACTGTTAATAAAAATGTAATAGACTATTTAGTGAGCTGACAATTTTGAAGCACAAGTTTTGTGATGGATTCTGATGGCTTACCATTCTGTGATTCCAATATTTCAATTCATTTGATGGTGAGCATGAATATCGCAAATGGATGACAATAAATGATACCATGTTATTCTAAGGGCATGCTATTTATGTGAAAATTCTGAATATAATTCCATTAATTTAGATAATGTGCTATTATGCTTTGGAATCCAAAACAATCAACTGGCAACAGACCTAGATTTTTACCACTTATTCTTATAAATTCTCATACATGGTAAAGTTCTAAACTTTACCATATATTTAACCATAGCCTTCTAGCAAAGTTTGCCATATTTTCCATATGATCTGTCCATTTTACAGATTCAATGTAACAATATTATAAAACAGTTTCAAAAGTAAGCAATCTCCAAACTTCAAAAAGAATGTTTTTAGAGAATGTGAATCTATCCTTAGAAGCTCTTTAAAACCTAAATTTAAGACAAACTTAAATTAATCTATCTTAAACTAAGATGAAGAGTAACTGTAAGTTTCTACCCCAAATAAATACCCTTTTATAAAAGCCAAAAAAAAAAAAAAAAAAAAAAAAAGAATCAATCTTAAACTTAAGATAGAGTTTGGATTATAGAATCAAGATACAAACGGTATTAGAGAAAATGAATAACCGCTCGTGGTCTTACATATTTGATACTATCATAAAACTTGTATCTTCTTTCACAAAAAAGGGATCAATGCTTTGATTCACTTAAAGCAAAATCGATGGTATCATGAGATGCTTTATAATAATGTTTGTGATGTAGATTTTCTCTGTTGGCAACCTTCCCTATCCACCTACAGGTTGCTTTTAGAATTCCATAATTTTATTTCCAGAGGATAAAATTATTTTACATTAGTATAACTATTAACAAGAATTATTGTTATAGATACAAATTCTAGTCTAAGGGTTACTTTAAAACAATCTTTCAAATTTTGGAAAATTTATTGCCATTATAATTGAATCTAGTGATTTTTAAATAGATTTTTATTTAAAAATTATATTTAAATCTGCTTTTACTACCTTCTTAGTATTGATAGTATATGAATTTGTAAATGTAATTGAGGCCCAATGGCATTAAATTGAATTATATTTTAAAATAGTAGGCCAAAATTTCTGGTTTCTGTAATGGCTGAATAGCTATATTCAGTTGACCCTTTGAAGATAATAATGAGCAGCTCTGGACACACACACACACACAAACACACAGCTATTTAAATGCACTGGAGAGTGACCAGATTCAGCAAACATAAACGGGGGGCAAGATCTAGCACTGTAAAGAAGAAACTACGCTGGATCAGGCACACTTATGCAGCTCTTCACCTGGGAGCTTCCACAGCTGTGCTTTCACAGCTGCAACTCCAATGGTAAGGCCGTCACTGGCTTGAGGGGTCAAAAAATAATTTTGAGGCTTTTGGAGCAGCTGGAAATTAGGAAATGAAATCCTGCAAAGGGGGAAGCCACAGAAAGAGGACTCGGATTTGAGTATAAATATCCTCAAATGCTTGTCTGAACTCCAGACGACCTGTTTATGGGAGGAGTAAAAAGCAACATCCAAAAAGGTGGAAGATAATTTAACTGCTGCTCACCTCAGAGAGAAATAAAGTTTGGAGATTCAGTCCCACCAACATAGAGGCACTTGGTAAAAAATCAGGCTTCCCACTGAATCCCCAAAATGGGTCACACCTTAAGAATAAAACCTTGTCAAAAGGATTTTCCTAGGCTAACCAGACATAAAGCCTACTGAGTATGAAGTGATTGGCCATTAAATTACTGCCTTCTGAAACAAACAAATACCCCCCCCCCAATATTTTAAAGGAATATAATGCTGTCCACAGCTTCTATAATATAGCATTCATAATTCCAATCTGTAATTTAAAAATTACTAGAAATGCAAAGGAACAGGAAAATGTGCCCCACAATTAAGAGAAAAAGCAGTCGATAGAAACTGACCCTGTTTTCCAGAATCTAGGTTCCTAACTATAGGGACTCTGTTCTTACCACAGATTTTCTTCTTGAGAGCCTCAGAAACCTGCTTAAGCTAGACAATGTGAGTGGAAGAACACACTTTCCATATAAACCTCAGGCAGCAACTAACTCCCTGGAATGCAAACATAAAGTGCCATGGAGTAATCACCAGTGACTGTCCAATTATACTTTTTATTGTCTTCTCCAAGGCAAAGATAATACATATTTGAGAAAGTTGTCTGGAATAATGAAGAATTAATATGGGATGCACTGAAACTCTACAGCTGTTGAAGATGGAATCATGGTCCCCATAGAAACATGTTCAGTCTTAGTCCGCATTCCTGTGGTGTGAAACCATTTGTAAATAGAACCTTTGAAGAGCTTATTATTAATTAAAATGTGGACTTATTTGTGTATGGACTTATTTGTGAATAGGATTCGAAGATCCTATTGAGATGAGGCTAAATTGAATCAAGTTAAGCCTTGATCTATATAACTGGAGTCCTTAAAAGGAAGCAGAAATTTGGATGCAGCCAGTTGGAGAAAGCTATACAAGGAGAATGAGGCAGATTGCCACATAGGCCAGCAGAGATTCAGGTCAAGGAATGCCTAGGATTGGCAGCAAGCTGACAGCAGAACACTTACAGCTCTGGGATAAAGCACGGCCTGTCAAGACCTTGGTTTTAGACCGCTAGCCTCCAAAACTGTGAGGCAATAAATTCCTCTTGATTAAGCCAACCAATGTGTGCTCCTTGTCATAGCAGCTATGGCAAACTAAGACCCCTTGAAGAGATTTTATTTATGATGATCCACACCGACAGGAATGGATGAAGTTTAAGAACATGTTTTTCTGGCGTACATGGCTCCATGCCATCACAAAGCTTTTCCTGGGTACTCTCTGGTCAAGAGACCTCCAGAAACATCTGGAGAAGGAGTCACCACCACTCTTGTATTTTGTCACTCTTAGGATTAATTTTGCTCTCTCAGAAAAGTAGCATCATGAAGGAAGGTAAAAATAGAAAGGAAAGAAGGGAGAGAGGGAAGGGAGAGCTTCTGATGGAGTTAGGCAAGTCTGAAAGAGAAGGTAAAAAATGAAAAGTAAAGCTATTCTAGAGATGGCCTAAGCAGGAGACCTGCAAGTGAGCAACACAGGGTAGCAGAATCAGTGGGCCCTGCCTGGCAGGACACCATAAAGGGGCTGCTAGCGAGGACCCTGGGAGGCTGGAGAGTTCGAGTCCTGGAGAGGAAGCATAGAGTCACGGCAGCTCACAGGCTTCGGAGTTCAGCAAACACAGATTCAGTGCTGACTCTGCTTCCGGCTGTGGGGCCTTGGGCAATGCCTTAACCTCTCTGTAAAGGGATGTTTGATCATTTCAATGTGGAAAAATAACATGATAAACCAAGTAAACAGAAAGTAAAGCTCCTTTTAAAAAGATAATGAGAAATGAAAAAAAAAGATAAGACTACATGTAACCAAGGCACAAATTTCTTATCAAAAAAAGTTCCTTTCAAATCAATAATAAAAGTCAAATTATCCAATTGAAGAAAATAGGTGGGAAACATTGTAGGCGGCATTCTTAGAGAAGCTAAACATCTATCAAGCATATATAATTATGCCAATTATGCAAGTAAGTATTAATTAAAGCAATGACATAGTATTTTTTGACATCTGTATAGGCAAATGTTTGAAACTTTGATAAGCTACAGGGAGGAGGATAAAGGAGAAAAGCATTCTCCCATACTTTCAGCAGAAGATCATAAATAGGAGCAAACTTTTTGGAGGACGATTTGGTAATATCTATCAAAATTTTAAATTTACATACACTATTTCTAGGACTTTTACCCACATATATGAGTACATATATCTATTATAAAGATATTTATTATAGCATTTTTATAATAGTAAAACCTAGAAAAGTATAACTATCTATCAATAAGAAATTGAATGAACTAGTAAATCCTGGCTTACATATAATGGAATGTTATGCAACCTGTTAAAAGAATGAGCTATACTTTAATACAGGAAAAATGTCACTAATATGAAGAGTAAAATCAAGTTGCAGAGATGTTTGTATTATTTGATCCCATGTGTATGAACAACTGAATGTTAAAATACCTTTGTTTTAGGCTTAACTCTCAAAGACCAGAATAATAATGAGAAATGAACATGAGCAAGTGATGGTGGTGTTGGGAAGTAATTTGGGATTGCTTGTTGATTTAGATTTAAAAACACATTACAAAGCTTGAATAAAATGAATACTAGGGCATGATATTAATACAAGCTTAAAATTCTCAGAGGAAATTTTAATATCTAAGAGTGCCAAGGTTTTATCCAGGGGAGGAGAAACATATTCACAGAACTAGTGTAACAGACAAATGGAAATTGAATAAAGTTGCCTTCCCTATTAACAAGCATTTTCAATTAAAGCTTATTTAAATAATAGACAGTAAAGAATGAGATTAAGCAAAAGCTTGGCTACAGTTAGCAGGATGGGAATTGGAAACTTGGGGCCACAAGGGAGCAGATCTTTTACTCTCCACTATAATATCTTTAGAGAACGCTTGAGATTTTTACTGTAAGGCAGTATTACCTTTCTTTTCTACAACAGGAAACCATGAAAAACTCAGCCTGTGTATATTTTACCCTTCACAGGATTTCAAGGCATAAAAGCAATGTAAGAAATTACAAAAAATGCCAACAACATTAAAACCATAAAACAAATTAAAAGGCAAATGAAAAATTGGGGTAAATATATTCAATGTCTATGACTCACAAAATAGGAATATTCTTTACATATATAACACACTATCTACAAGGATACCTTGGGACTCTTACTCAAAAACTACGCAATCCCTAATAGTCTTGTCTTCAATAGGAATGTAACATTGGGAGAAATATTTTATAATTTTAAATGAATATTTAGAATAGTTATTACTCATTATTTCGAAATTTAAAAGTAAATACGCAAATAAAATAAGCAAATGTATTATCAGTGGTGAACTGGGGATGGTGGAATTATAACTGGTTGTTTATTGCCTTTCCTTACATCTTTTTACCTTGCATATTTTCAAAACAGACCATGTATTACTTTTATAATATGGTAGTTTAAAAATCTTAGAAATAAATAAAGCCTTCTGATATGAAATCAAGGACTACAAACAGTAACAGAAATGGTCTCATTATTTCTACAAATATCAAAGTGAGGTTTAAACATATTTAAGTATTGCTTCAAGGGTTCCATGTGAATAAATGAGACATAGGTCGCTGTTAGACACGGCTCACACACTGGGCAAAAACTTGTAATGAATCGAGATCCAGTTCAGTTATTGACTAGGACATGCTCACGGCCTTGTAAACTTTTCTTTGAGACTCTGTCGGGGAAACCTCTCAGACTGAAAGATAAGGGGTTTTATTGTTTAATACACTTAAATCCCACAGTAATCCCTACCCAGCTGTCTAGCAGAAATTAAATATGTTAACTCTATCATTGAGGAAGTAATGAAACAGCCAGAAATAAGGCTTTTTTCTCAAAAGCATTTTTTTTTTTTAAATAAAAATTCAGAGAAATTCTCTGTTATCTGAAAGATACTAAGATGAATTGTTAAGGCACTCCCTGGGCAAACACCTCCTACTGATAAAAGAGAAAAGGAACCAGGGAGAAAAAAGATGCAAATAACTTCACCATTCTTAGCTCCCCTGGAAGCAGTGGCCAGACCTTTGAAATTTTATTTAACAGGGAAAGAGTATGATCTTGCTGCCTTTACAAACTTTCTCTTTCTCTGCTCTAAGAACACAGGAAGGAATATTTTACCTGTGCTGACAATTTCATTTAAGTCAAGTTAGCTTTGGCTATGGTAAGAGCACAGGTTTTATTATATCAGCAAGATCAATCAACGTTAAGTGCATTATTCATTTTAGGAAGACAATAACTAACAAAATTGTTTAATCTCTTTCATTCCTTGTTGAAGCAAGAATCAAATTTCTTGATCAATCATCTACTGTGAGTTAGTTAATAGAATAAGTCAGAGAAGTATTCTTTGTTAATCCCTTACCCCTAAGGGAATATATAGGCATTTAAGCTGTCCATTTTCGATTACGTAAACGCCACGAGTTTCCTGGTTGGTATGCAGGAAGCAGTGTTGATGTCCATACACATATGTCCATATGAGCTGATATATTAAATGAATTTAATATTTTGACTTTGTCATCATGCCTTTATTAATGAAGAGCTGGGATTATTTTGATTCTACATTGAGTCATTCTCAAATTTCAGAATTGGTTGCAAAGAAAAAAGTGCCTTGCTTCTCAAGACACAGATTTGATGTAGGTGCCTTTTTGAAGCCCCGAAGTATAAGGTGCAGCCTGTGGGATGGGTCTGGGGAGCACTGCATCCTTCTCCTCTCTGGGGTCGTTTCCAGAGAAACTCTTCTTCTGCTCGGCGGCTGCTTGACCATTTTCTTCATGGTAGAGCATTTGGCCTTCTTTGATCTACCTCACCCGGCTCAGACTTAGCCACCCGGCCCTCAGATGGTATCAATCTCTGTGGCTCCTGATGAGCTCGTGAGGGAAAATCAACTTGACTCAGGTTGGATGGAGATCCAATCAGCTGGGTGGCAGGGCAGGGAGGGGACAAGGTCCTGCGGTACCTAGAATTGCCCATTCTGGGATATGGGGATGGTGGGTTTGTTAAGAAGACATATGGGGGCAGACAGGATATTTCTTGTATCTCAGTAATAACAATTTCCTACGTCTGTAACAGTTCAAAGGTCATTGCTGCCCACAATGTAAAATTCAGTTAGAGAAGACTATGTTAATTAAATCCCCAATGGTATCTGTCTGTAACACCAGGCTAATTTCCTGTCCAGCCTTATCAGTCAAGTCTGTATAGTAAGTGCTGCAGGCCAGGTTTCCAAGAAGCCGAGTCTGAGAGTGATTTCTCGGGAGAGTGATTTCGGGAGAAAGTGCTGTCGGGACAGGGGTGAGGAAAATAGGAGAGGGAGAAGAAAGCAAGCTGAGCACGGGAGTGGTCTAGATGAGAGAGCAGATCCCCTGGGCCTCACACCTGAGTTACCGCAGGTAACCTTAGCCTTGATGCAGGGAGCCAAGGCCCCAGCAGCAGCGGGGGATGAGGCGTCACCGGGAGCGTCCAGGACAGCTCTGCCTTCGAGGCTCTGAGGGTTTTCCAGGCTGGGCTACCACTGCACATTGCCAAGTGCAAGGTTGAGGGAGATTAATTTCACCGCCCGTCCTTGCCTTCCTGCACACCCTTCTCCGGTGAGTTACTTCTGTGGCCCCAGGGGCATCTCCTAGTTTAGAGCTGCAGCCCCACCTGCTCAGGTTTGGTCCCTGCCTCTATTCTTGCAACCACGGATTTCGGTCCTCAGGCTCAATGCCTTTGGAGGCTAAGGTATCAGCCTGAAAATTTAACGGCCTCATCGAAGTCCTCACGTCATGGGGGAAGACTGGGGGTACACGCCCAGAAAACCTGCCGCTTCTTACTGTGGCACAATTGCAAATGGCCTCATCACTTAGCAGTAGAAAAGAAGACTCATTTATTATTTCTCATTGTTTCTGTGGGTCAGGAGATTTGACAGGGCACTGCAGGACAGCTTCTGTCTGGCCCTTTATTTCTGGAGGCTGTGCTGGGGACCTTGGAAGCTGGGGTTGGTGTCTAATAAATCCCATCCGCGCAGGTGCCTGGCGGTCCATGCTGGCTGTGTGCTGGCCAGAACCAAACATGCCCTCTAGGGCACTGGGCTCCCGCACAGCAAGGTGACTGGGTTCCAAGGACAAAAACTGAGGGGGGCGGGGAGAGAGAGAGAGTGAGAGCCACAGCGAGAGAGAGCGAGAGAGAGAGACTGCATTTGTCTGTTATGACCTACATTTCAAAGTCACACAGCGTTACTTCTGCCACATTCTATTGCATGAGAAAGTTTCAAAGATCCACCTGGGCTCAGAGGATAGCGTGTTCAAAGCTCTACCTTTCAACCATATTTTAAGATGAGCATGTAGGAAAGGATATATACTGGTACAATCACCTTTGCAAAAAACTCTGCAACAAATGTATATCAATACATTCATTAAAAATTGATGAGCACTTCCATAGAACAGGCTTGGTGCTAGACATTTTTTTTTTTTTTTACTATGGTTATCCAAAAACAATGCCCCAACTCACATTTAGTCAAGATGACATCCATCTACTCCTTCCTTGGTAGTGCTGTTCTCCATGGAAGGAAGGACCGACAAGAAGGCCAAGGAAAAGAAAAGGAAGAGGAAAACAGAAATTAATTGATTTCATATGATGTGTGCTATTGACACATTTGTCATTTCTGTCTCACAGCCAACTCTGAAGCTCAGAATTCCTTTGACTTTTCACATGACACTTCATCTAAGAATTTCTGGAAGTCCGTGGCTCTGAATGCCATCCATGTGGCAGTGGATCCCAGATGCATGTCTCAATCCCAGCTCACTCTTCCAAGCTTCAGTCCCCCACACTCAGGGATATAATTTTCATCTTCACTTGGATGTCCTTATATAAACCTAGAACTTAATGTCTGATCTTTCTTCCAAACCTGCCTCTCCTCTAGCATTCCCCTCTTTGCAAATGCTCCTTTAAAATGGCTCAGGCATAAGCCATGGAATATCTGAGAGATCATTCTCTTCCCTACCTCCTACATCCAACCAACCGTCAAGTCCTTGCCATCGTCCTGCCACGTTTCCCCATTCCACCACTCAGCGTGGTCTTGCCCTGAGCACCATATGGCCTCCTCATTGACACCAGTGCATCGACCAGCTTCCTCCTTCCATTACCTTCATCCTTGCAACAGCGTCGCTCATCTTCTAAAAGTGCAAAGACACTCTTGTCCTTCTCCCCCTAAACCCTTAAATCAGGAGAAAGCTCAGACTCCTTAGCATGGCCTCAACACCTCCCATAGCTGGCCGAAGCCCATGTCTCCTGCCCTCTTCACACTCTCCACCTCTCACCCTTCCCTCTATCCACGCTGGTCTCCTGTTCTTTCACTGGGCAAAGTTCCTTTCGGCCCCAGGGCCTGTACACAGGTAATTTCTGCTGCCTGGAAAGCTCTTCCCCAGGCATTTACTTGCTCAATCACCCCTGCCTTTTAATCCTTGCATGGAAGGGCCTTTGTTATCCCCTCCCCAACTTTGCCCTTAAATCCTTCATATCACACTTGCAGACCACTGTTTTCAAGACCCCATCTTTTATTGGATGTGGGGACTCAGGGTCCGGGCTCCCCCTAAGTCCATAGCATGTAGCCACCCTGCATGACCTAGACTAAGTTAAAGGTTAACAACCCTCCCTGGAGGGGAAAGAATGTATAAATGGTATCGTAAACCATAATCTCCTGAGAGCGGTAAAACTTCACTCGTGTGTACATAGTGACAACACCATACCTGACCCCGTATGTGTGCATCACGGGACTCTAGCAGAAACTCTCTTCTCATGCCCTATGGAATGTCTTTGCTCTGAAACTCCTTATATCACCTCAGTTTCCCACCTCTCTGTGGGAGCACAACCTTCATTCTCCAGACTGCCACGACTGGAGGCTCCTCCTGTCGGTAAGTGCAGATAAGGCTGTGTGTGACTCAGTGCCAGGTGCGTTCTTTGGTATTTGCCCTTCAGGAGCTGGGCTGGAACATTGGATATGTGACTTTGTGTAAGTAACGTGACTTTCTGTGCCACAATCCTTCCTTATAGGATTATTATAAGGATCAAATCAGTTAAAATTGATAAACTGCTCAGAAGAGCACCTGACACTCATGGAAACACTTATACATTCACATGATTATACATTGCATTCATTTATGTTCCTTTACTTTTGTTCACGACTCTATCCTCGTGCCTGCACTAGTATCCAGCACACTCTAGCTCTTGACAGTCGTTGGCTGAATATAGGTGAGGGAATAAACGTATGGGGTCACATATCCCAGTAAGTAAGCAGCAGGAAAGGATTAATGGCTGCTTCTCTGCCAACAAAGCTCTCCCTCTACTGCTTCACTGCACTGCTTTTTACTAATAGCCAGCCTGGTTCAATTTGGGGTGATTTATGCGCCTGGCAAGCTCTGAACGTTATATAAACGAGGAAGGAGAACCAAAGACAATGCGTAGAAGCAGTCATCATGAATGAAATCAAGTGGAGCTCAAATGTTCACTCCATCCTTTTTTGAGACCAAACCATTGGCAAATGTACCAGGAGCTCAGTATGCCTCACCTGATCAGGCCTGGACCGCCCATTTTCTTCAGAAATCTCCCTCAAGCAAGCCAAAGAGGGATTGAAAAAGGCCTCTGTGAACGATTGATTAGCGTTGTTGGCTAGCAGACACTCTAATTCAGGACAAAGCAAATATCTGCTCTTCCAAAGACAAGAACACTATCCTGAGCCTATTATCATTGAAAATAGGTTAATGGTTTATTTCCCATTACATATCATCCAATCTTACTCTCAGGCCAGCTCTTAGGCCCTAGAACACACCCTTCCCTTTGCTTTTTTCATTAAAGGACAACTGGTGGGAGTTACTTGAAAGCAGACTAAAAGTTAATTAAAAGAAGGCTGGTTAGCCAATGAAAACCAACAAACGTCCATCACCAAAAAGGTCCACCTGAGACCTTGCAGGGGTTTCCAGGGGTGTCTCATGGAATTCTAAGGTCCTTCACCTTCCTGCATTTCTCACATCTGTAATGATTCCATTGACCTCATTCTGATTCTTGCCATCACTTCTTAGGCGTAGGTTTGTGCGATGGTTCTGCCAGCTTCACTCTGCTACTAGATGCACCATCGCATGTTATCTCTATTCTTGTGTCCGACCTGCTAGGCTGTCTTTGCTCATGATTATGTGAGAATGTGCCTGTAAATCCCAGTCTCAGTGAAGGAAATGGCTAGATACTCTGAAAAAATACCAGCCCTTTGAGGTACTTGGAAATATTGGCTTATATCAGAGTCCACCACTGCCATTATTGAATGGCATAAAAGAAAACTTAGACTTTTCTTTTTTGAGTAAAGTTGAAGGTGGATTTTCACAAATGTTAGAAGTATTTTTAAAGTTTTCCTTATGCACGAAGAATATGACTTTGAACATGTAAGTCTGAATTAAAGTATATAATTTTGCATAGGAAGGTGAGTCCAAATGAAAAGGTAGAATTTTCATTTGAAGTAGGAGTGGAATTTACTTCAGAGAAACCCATGTATATGCCAGCTGGTTTAATTTTTCCAAGTTTTCTATGCATTAAAGAAAAAAGAATCAGTTTGTTTAGAAAGAATTACATGTTTATTTCATTAAATGCAGATACATTCTTCTTGCAAAATCTCCTAAGTATGACACAATAAACATTGTTAAATAAATGAATTCACAACCAGAATATTTATGTCTCTTGTTTTTAAATTTTTGGAGGATTGGAGAAATGGAAGGATGATTGACATAAATACATGACTGGTCCCTGAAATGTTCAAACTATTTTAGAATCCTTAAATTGAATGAAATATTTTTATTCTTCTCTATTCAAAAAGAATTGTCAGAGAAGGGAATGAAGGGAGGAAAATAAAGTCATCTTCATTGGAACACAAACATTTTGGAGAGAAGAAATACTCAGACCTGTTTGGTTTTAGCTACTCCAGGTTATATTAGAATGCAATTATGAATTGAATTAAAACAAACTCAGTTATGTACCACTTTTATTGAATTAGGCGTATATTTTAGAAAATGGATTATATGAACATGAAATTTATTTTAAATGACTGAAGAAGGAATGGTGATTCTGAGCGCCTAAAAGCAGAAGGAGTTGCTATTGTTTTTCATCTTGGTGTGGTTCCCTTACTCCAAAATAAAAGACACGAAAAATTGTTTCTGGACAAGTCACATTTTAGAATGTGCTAGAGAATTGTCAAAATATGTTTAAAAGCACATAAGCATTGTTTGATGTGGGTTATATCCATCAGTATTTACCACACAAAGTAAAACTGAGAAATTTTCAAAACATTTACTAACTTATTTAAACTTGATAATAAACTCATTGCATGTGTACAAAAATAACATTATTGTGAAAAATGTATCTTCTCCAACCCCCAAAATTAGTGAGATGAGTGGCATTATTTTACATTTTTGCGAATCTATTTAATGTCTGGTTTTATTAAAGACAGCTGGATTCTCATATCTGCTTCTACATTCAATCTGTTGCAATAGGTTGTTTGGGTTGAAATATGAAGAAAATCTGGCCCAATACACACACACATACACACACATATAACTGGAAAAGGTAGGAATATTTTTATAGCCTTCGCAGATAATTGAGAATAGTATTCTTTGGTAATTACATTAAAACTCAACAGGTAGAAGTCCTTTAAAGGTTAGTTGCAACGTGAAATCTAAAACTGGAACAATGAATATTTTGTATTCAATACACTCATGAGGGAGTGAAATTGAAAAGAAGATCATGACTTTGCATTAGTAAGATAAGACTTGACCTAGCAGACTTCCCAGAAGTGTTGTAGGACCTCCAGGTATCCCTGCACCACTCTTTGAGAACTTCTGTTTCAACCACCATTTTGATGTTTATAGAGAGCAGAAGAATTTTAAAAATAACTATTTTTAAAATCTCAACAGGATTTATTTGGTGATATTAACAAATGCCAAAATTGATGCCAAAATTGATATGGGAAGGTAGAGAACTCAGAATACCTAAGTCAACCTTGAAATAAAAAAAGAGGAAAGTTGGAAGACATAAAGTCCCCATTTTAAGACTTACTGAAAAGCTACCCTGTAATCAAGACAGTGTGCTTCTGGTATAAGGATAGACAGATCAATGACACTGAATAGAGTCCATAAATAGATCTGCACATATGTAACAAAGTTAATTTTGACAAAGGTGAAAATCCAATTCATTGGGGAAAGGAAAATATTTTTAACACATCATGCCAGAACGACTGGATATCTTCATGCGAAAATTGAACCTTGACAATTATAAAGATGCTACAAAAAACAAACAAACAGACAAAAAACCATGGGGGAATAACTGTGTGGCCTCTGTATTCAAATATTTTTCTAGAGATTACAAATCATTAACCCTAACAGAAAAAAAAATCAGGTTTTCAATGTCTTTTTTTTTTTTTTCCAAAAAATCTGTAAGAAATATATACAAACTGGACTTTATCAAAATGAAAAAACTTCTCCACTTTCAAAATCCTTTATTAATAAAATAAGAAGGCAAATCATAGACTAGGAGAAAATATCTCTATCTATCTATCTATCTATCTATCTATCTATCTATCTATCTATCTATCTGGCAAAGGACTTGAATCGAGATTATATAAAGAAATTCTACACATCAAAACAAATAAGACAAGCAACCAATTAAAAATGGTCAGAATACTTGAATAGATGCTTCATAAATGAGGGTATAGAAATGGTCAATTACAGACATGAAAAGATGTTTAACATTGTTACTTCTCAAGGGACTACAAATTAAATTCAGAATGAGATACTACCACAAACCCACTAGAGTAGCTTAGATTTAAATGACTTCCATCACCAAATGCTAGGGAGGATAAAAAGTGACTGGAGCTCTCATGCTTGCTGGTAGGAGTATAAAACGGAACCAGCACGGAAAACTGAGGATTTCTTTTAAAATTAAATGTACACCTATCTTATGATCCATTAATTCCACTCTAAGGTATTTTCCAAGTAGAAATGAACACATGCCCACACAAACATTTGTACATGACGTTTACTGCCACTTTAATCATAACAGTAAAAATTTTAAAACAATCAAAATCCTCATCTACAGGCAAATGAATAAACAAATTGGGTTACGTTCATTTGGTGGAATATTACTCAGCCATAAAAAGAAGCGGATAATTGGAACACACAACCAGGATAAATAAAAAAATATTCATTCTGCTGAATGAAAGTTGACAATCTTAGATATATATGTTTCCATTTTTAAGAAATTCAAGAACAATTCTGGGTGCAGGGAGGGGAATAGGTCATTAAAGGACATGAAGGAATGTTCTAAAATGATGACAAAGCTCTGTCTTGGTTGGATGTTAGTTCCTTGGGTATATATGTTTTTAATAACTCTTCACAATGAAAACTTCAGATCTGCACCTTTTACTCTACATAACTAGACCTAAATCAAAAATGCCAAAAATACATGCCTTAATTATCACAACTGTTATGAATATTTTCTTGATTTATTAAATGAGACATTCAATCAAATATGCATTTTGATTGCATTATGAATATGAAACATGCTGATTACCAATTCATATTCTTTTGGAAACCTACAGGCAGAAAACTACTGTGTGTGACATGAAGATGGACTTACCGAACCTTCACGGTTTTCAATCTCTTGTCTATTAACATGGTAATTGCCTTTAATGACTCTGTTCTCCTCTGTGTAATCAGACAGGAAACTTCAGATGGAAAATGCATAAATTATTCTAACCCCTGCCAGGAAAAAAAAAAAAACAAGAATTTATATCAACCTCTGTGCATTTTATTTTTCTCGTTAAGATGTTTTCTTCACTTTTATACTTAACTAGTAGGTGTTCTGTTTGGAAGGTACAGTTTTTGTTTACTGCTCTCATCAAAAGGCTTCTCTTAGTTTCCCAGGGTTGCCATAACAAATTATCACATACTGAGTGGCTTAAAAACAGCAGAAATTTATTCCCTCTTGGTTTTGGAGGCTAGACGTTCAAAATCAAGGTGTCCCCAGCTGTTCTGTGCATCTCTTCTAGCTTCTGGTTGTGGCCAGCATCCATGGCGTCCCTTGGCTTGTAGATGCATCCTCCAGTCTCTGCATCCATCTTCACACAGCATTTTTCCTGCATGTGTTTATGTCCAAATCCCTCTCTTCTTATAAGGATTCAATCCCATCCTAATCCAGTATGAACTCATCTTGACTTACTAAGTCTTCAAAGACCTACTTCCAAATAAGGTCACATTCACAGGTACTGGGGCTGATGACTTGAGCATATCTTTTTAGGGACACAATTCAACCCAAAATAAGGGTCAGGTCCCCCTCAATGCAGACACCAAGCAACATTCCTGTTCAAATGCATGTTATTTTAGGTTGTGCAAACTCAATGTTAAAATTAGCTTTTTTTGCTATTTTTATATGTCATCTAATGGCAAGATCTATACCATTCTAGCCTTTATATAGTCAGTTTGCAAAACATTATATGCTCAAAACAAACATTGAGTTTGCACCACCTAAAAATAACATACATTTGAACAGGAATGTTGCAAAGGCTAAAGCTAGAACAGTCCAAGATCAATATCCTGGGCATGTAACATCTCCAAACATCAATTTCCTCGTCTATAACATGACACTCATTTGCATCTCCTATATAGTACCCAGGGAACCTTTCAGTTAACTGGAAAATGAACAGTAAACCCTTTCTGAAGTTCAAAGACTTATGTACACCAAAAGTTGTGGTTGCCATGACTATTTGCCACATTTTCTCACCCTTTCTCTGAGGTCAGTGACAGGTCTCAATTTTGGGGGAATTATCACTCAGCTTCATCCTCTTGGATACCAGGGCTTTCTCCTTAGGCAAATTTGGTTAGAGTTTCCAGCACTATTGCTGACCTTTTGCTTTTGTAGCTACTTCTATTTTATCTCACCTTTTTGAATGCCTAATTTGTGCTTCTGGCAGGAATGGCCTGCGTGTTTGTGTGTGAGTATAAATGGGAAAAAAGAAATGCATATCTTTTTTTCCCATAGAGGATTCTTGGTTGCAAGTCAAACCAAGTCAAACCAGCTTAAGCATAAGAGAAGATGTCTCAGTCCACATAGATGGAGAGTCTCAAGGGTCAGCCATGGTTGGACCCAGAAGCTCAGAAGATGCCAAGAGGATCCTCTTGTCCCTCTCTTTGTTTCTTAGACCTGCCTTCTTTGGTGCTGGCTTCATTTTCAGAAGACTCAGGCTCTCCCCAGAGGCTTCAAGATGGCTACTAGCAGCTCCAGGCTCACAATCTCTCTTTCTATCTATCCCAGCAACAGAGAGAATGCCTCTTCCCTGTTAGCACAAACCAAAATGTGACAATTGAGTCTCATTGCTCTTGTGGTCTGCTGGCTTGGGTTCCAGACCATGTCTACACTAAACACAGTGACCTCAGGGAATCCACGGCTCAGATAGCCTCAGGTCTGGGTCATATGGATTCAGAAGGAGAATTCTGAGCATGTAAAATCAGCACATGCCCACTTCCCTGAGGCTCTAAGTCCATGCTGTCTTGTTCATGCGTGGACCAGCAGGCCTAGGTGGACATCCATTTTGGGCAGGTCAGCGCTCCAGGCAGCAAAATAGTGATCCTGCTGTGTTTATTACGTTTAGTTCCATCATCTAAAAAAGCAATTTGGGGATTTGTGATCAAGAAATTATTCCATAGACTTTCTCAAAATTTCCTTTATTTATTTCTTCCACAAAGGTAATTAAGCAGCCATTTGTTTTTCAGACTTTTGCATGTTCTGACTGGGATTGGGGTATGAGTTTCCTATGATTGTTGTAATAAATTACCACAAACTTAGTAGTTTAGTAACTCAAACCTATTTTCTTGCAGTTCTGGAGGTCAGAAGTCTGACGTGGGCTTCTCGGGGCTAAAGTCAAGGTGTTAGCAGGGCCGTGTTCTCCCTGGAGGCTCTAGGGAGAGCCCTGCCCTCGTCTTGGCCAGCTTCTTAATGCCACAGGCGTTCCTTGGCTGATGGGCCAGCAGCGTAACAGCTTCTATGTCTTCCTCTCTCATGCTGACCCTCCTGCCTCCCTAGTGTAAGGACCCTTGTGATGCCATTGGGCTCCTGGATGTTCAGGATAACGCTCCCATCTCAAAGTCCTCCACTCAATCACATCTACAAGGTCCTTCACTTACTCCCATCTACAGAGTCCCTTTGCCAGGTCACAGAAAATATTCGTAGGGTCTGTTGTAAGATCGTGGATATATTTGGGGCTGTTACTCTGCCTGTCACAACTGGCTTCAGCCTCCTGGATTCCATTTACATCCCTACTTTTAGCATCACCTGCATTATTTTTTTTTTCAATGGCTATTTTCCAACTTCCATGTCTTGCTTAGACCTTTGAAAATGAATGTGTAACCCCCTTGCTAACTCCAGCACAGGTTTTTAATACTGCCGACATATTTTGTCAAATATAATTGAAAATATAGTATATTAAATTTGTTTAGCCTTACTTTGGCATTCTTTTGAGCCTAGAGTGCATGATAATTTGATAAGATAAAGGCTGGCCACAGAGGCTCTTGTGTTGTGAAGTAATTTAATGTGTTTTCTCCCTCAAGCACAGCTACTAACTCAAGCTTGTGGAATAATTTAGCTTAGCTATAAGTTATTAGTAAAAAATCAGAGTGCGACAATGGGGCAAGAAGTATGAGAGTCACTAGAACAATGAATGTGGTATTTCTTAATGCCTTCATTTTTAAAAAGAATTCCTTTATTACCAAAAATGAATCGTTATGGATTTACGAGATTTGTTAGTCAGTGCTCTGCCAATCTTTGACTGTGAAATGATGGGCTTAGGTTTTCTCATGTTTATTTTATTTTCCAATAACTAATGTGTCACAGATATCAAATGATGCTTCTTTTCATGTTTTATTTATTTTTTTGCTCTTTTCTGGGAATCCCTTTGAGGAAATTCTATTGGATTTGTTGCTTAACTTTGATTCTTACTTGGTACAGTGCCTTTTCAACTTTTGCAAATAAAATAAGAATGACAGGTGTTTTAGTTTGCTTTACTGCCAAAAGTAGATACCATGAAATGTGTTGGCTTTAATTATGGGAATTTATTAGCTTACAAGCGTACAGTGCTGAAGCTGTGAAAATATCCAAATCTAGGCATCACCAAGACAATGCTTTCTTCCTGAAGACCAGCTGCCAACAATCCTGGACTCCTCTGTTACAGGACAAGGCATGGCGGCATCTGCTGGAATTTCTCTTCTCTTCCAGGTTTTGTTGCTTTCAGCTTCTTGCTTCCATGGCTTTCTCTCTTTCTGTCTGAGTTTCATTCTCTTATAAAGGACTCCAGTAAGAGGATTAAGTCCCCTGCTGTGCCATGCCTTAGCTGAAGTAACCTCATCAAAACGTCCTACTTACAATAGGTTTACACCCATAGGAATGGATTAACTTTAAGAACATGATTTTTCTGAGGTACAAATTGTTCCAAACTGCCACAACAGGTTTGTATTAACAGACTAATGAACAACCAAACCAATCAAAAAACAATGACATCTCTAAAAGATATACATCACTGTTTTCTCTTTGTTTCTTATTTTTCTTCATAATGTGGATGACCTTCAATTGCCTTAGAAAATGCCAGTTCTGTGACTCCCACATTTCTCCAAGGCTTCAGAAGGGCTTAGGAAGAGAAGTGAAGGGCCGAGTGCCTACCACAGGCTTAGACATTAAGCTGCAACCTCTGCATGCGTTGTTTATTGCTTGGAACACTAAGAGGCATATTGTTTGCATCTTGCCTTATATGGTGTTACTGGGAGGCAGAAGAACAGAATGGCCCAGCAGTGACAATTAATCGATTGATAAGTTATTTGAGCTGCAATCAACTGACAAACTATGTCTTGCTGTACTAAAAAACTTTTAGAGCAATAAGGAAATTCCGAGACCTCCTGCAGAGTTGCCTCTGTCCTTGCCAGAGTCTTTTCAGTGATCTTATTCAATTCAAAACATTTTCATTAACTGAAGCACACACATCTTTTCTACCAATATGGAAAACATTAAAAGAGAAATAAGTACAGTTAACCCTCGCCACCAGTGTGATTATAAATCCTCCAAAACCTGCCTAGTTATCACAGTCTACAAACACAAAGCAGTGTGTTAAAAATCGCCTCAGCTAAAAGCAGGTACAAGGCAACAGCAAGGATTGTGTAGCAATGTGTTCTACAGACAAATTGTGTGATTTGAGGAGGAAGTGTGAAAATTTGCTCTTTTTTTTTTTTTAAAGAGAAAATACCCAACAGATGCTTTGAGCTTTTTAAAACCTTTTTCACTTGCACAGGGAACAGAGTTCTGCAGAAAGGTTGAATTTATAGCAGTATCTTAATACAGGTAGCTTTGTGTGGTCAGACAGAGGGCGCCATGGTTTGCACGAGGGGCTTTAGCACGTACAATTCTGACTCTATAGGTGCATGGTGCATTCTGGGATGTATGAAAATGGAGGCATATGCTTTTCTCGATGAAAATGGTTTAAGAAGCAATAATTAATCTGGGGTGGCTCAAATATCATTCCCTTAATAGTTCATGATACTAGGTCAACAATGGGAACAGGGGTTCTTAATCCTTGAAAGGTGCTGGTGATGCCTCCCCCACCCGCCCATAGTTCTCTCCTCTCTCGCCTCGGTGGCTGGTATGTGGCAGTCACCAGCAGCTAGCCATTCCATCCCCGTTTCCCGCTCGGCCCTCACATACCCAAGCAGGACCTTTGTAGGACCCTCACTCCTCCGTGAAGAAGCTAGGTTCTGAGATCTCTCTCAGCCTCACTGTAGATGGCCTGAATGTGAATAACTTCCGAATCTTGAGTATAATTTCCATCTCTATAAGATAATGTGGTCATATTTACAATCGATATTTCCCCATGGACACTGGGAAGTTTGGTACATCGACAATATTTTAGTATAGTATTTAGAACTAAGTCCCTTAATTCTCAAGCCTGAGAAGCCTATTATATTAGTTATAATCTGGGTCTCCCAACATCTATGTTAAAAGCTGTCTTATTTGTCATATTAAACTATTTCCCATAACATTGAACAAATTACTTTATTATATACATGATGAAATTTACATGCAAGAAATGCCAGCATGATGAAAAATTTCACATATGGATCAGTGATAGCAACACATGCAACAAAATATTACAGAGATTATTGAAGCATGTTTCCTAGAGAAATGCAGAGGCTTTATTCCATCATTTCATATTAAAATAAAAACAATGGATGAGATAATACATGTGCTGGACAATGCCTTATTTGGGCAGTGGAATTTGGGTAGTTGCCAATAGGCCTGTGCTGACATACTTTGGCAAGCCACTCAGGTTTAGTACTGGGGTATGATCTCCATTAGAAGTCTTTAGCAATATCTTTTCACTTCTAAACTATTCTTTCTTTCCTTTCTTAAATCTTTGTTTTTTCCCCCAGTTTTAGTATTTTATTATTTTTAGTTTTTTTTATAGTAATGTCAATCATAACTGTTACCATCAAATTATGAAATGTGGCAATGATTTTTGTGCAGTTGACTACTTTTGATAGAGAACAGATGTACCTCCTGGGAGTCTTGATGACCATACTTGAATTCTCCCCCAGGGCAGTTAACATTCAGAAATGGGACTTTAACAGTGACTCTTGACTCAGGCTCAAGAACTTTTGAGTTTAAGACATATAATAACCACTGTATACCTCTGAAGATCTGAATGAGAAGCACACACACAGAATGTGTATTACTTACTGCTTTTATTTTATCACTCTCTTGCTAAAAGCCTTTCCTATTTGCTTTTTGGCTTCAAATCTAAAATCTCCAGTCTTGACATTCAGGTTGTCATTAAACACATCTGACAACTCCCCAATCTTCACTTTTATTACTTCCCCCAATACACCTTTAGCTCTAATCAGACTGGCTCCTTTAATGTATTCCATTTGGCATCCTTCAAATCCTCAAACCCCAGCAATTACTCATCTCCCACTTCCAAAACCCGTTTGGATGGCTGTCACCTGTCCTCTCTGCCAATCCAAATTCTGCAGGTGTCCTAAAGACCAAGTAGGACCAGGTGAAAAGACTTCTCAAATTAACTGTTTCAGAATCACGTTTCCTTTACTCTGAATCCTGGCAACACTGAAGTGGACCATGATTGTTCCTGCTTTTCTTTGTATTGCCCTCTTAATTGGAACCTAGATTTTCCTTTTGCGGGGGTGGGGGGCGCGGCGGTATGTATCTTGCTTCTTCAGAGAAGAATAATGTCATCAATTTCTTGTGACTCTCTCATAGCACCTCAGATGATTCTTTGGTACACTAGGAGCTCGTAATATTCCTGTTGAATTGCTTCTCATTCCCAATGAAAAAATATTGTCCAGTGAATTCTAATTTTATTAACATTTTATGACTCCCCCGAACATAACTTTTCTACTGAATTTTCAGCACTCTTCTTAAAAAAAGCATCACAATAAAAATGATTTATAACAAGGACAATTTCTAGGAAACCACTTAGTATTAGTACAGATACATACTTATCCCTTATATTATTTATATTCAGTAGTGAGAACCAAAGTCCATACAGTAATGCAATATCCTTTTCTAAATATGGTTACTCAGCAGTGTTGAAGAAAATTAATTAACAAATTTATTAGAAATATTTATGATTTGGTCAAAACTTTTCATTTTAAACCTCTAGCAACTTGATCTAGTCATCTATATATTGATAGATATTTTAAATCAAAGGGTATTTTATTGGATAAATTTTTTAAATTAAAAACAATTTATTTTTAGTTTTAGACATTAACAACAAGGAAATGTAAACTTGCTTGGAATAGCCTTAGAATATTTAAATATATTATCATAGGACCATCCTTATTAACTATCTGCAGGCAAGGACCAAACTTTTTATTTCCCATTGATTATGGACTGATATTTTGTAAAATATAAAATTATGCATATTGATGTCGCAGCAATGCTTACTCTCACTTTCTGTTCTTATCTTATGAGCCAGTCCGCCATGGGTGGCCAAAAATCTGTGACCCCACTTTGGTTAGCACAACGGACTTCATGATAACAAAAGCAGGTGAAAGGCCTGCTATGTGTTATTAGCAAAAAGAAATGAAAAAAAATTAAAATTATATCCAATAAAGATAAAGCTTGAGAAAGACGTACTAGTAGACGAAGGTAGGATAGTTGGGAAGCAGTAAGGACATTGTCACTTGGCAGTCAGTAATGCAAAATGTTCTAGGCTGTAGATTCAACTCATCTGAACAATTTTATCAATGCAAAATGAAATGAGCCAAGAAGTCTAAAGAGATCTGCCAACTTTTCTTGTGAGAAGTTGTTTTGCAGGAGAACAGATAAAGAAACAAGGTAAAGCTGACCGGTCAACGTGAGATGGAAATGAGTGCGTGACTCTAAATATCCTTTGACAGCTACTGAAGGGTTTGGGCTCCCTACAGCCTTTCATTTTCTTCTGCACTCCTGAGTTACGTGCACCGTGTGGCAGTGACTGAAAGGCATGAGATGATGGCCTTGCAGCTGAGGTCAGGGCAAGTCTCCCAGGGCACCCTGGAGGTTGGCCAGCACCAGGGATTTGATCCTCAGCTTTGCAGATGAAGAAATAGATTTTTGTGAGTGCATCTAGGGTTGAAGGGCCCTCTTTCACACCACCAGTTATACAACATTGGCAAGGGAATGATGTATAAACCAGAAAGCCAGATTATTAACTGAAAATGGAAACCAAAATGGCCAATAATCTACCATGTTTATCTCAGCTAAGGGGTGCATTTTCTCCCCATTGGAAACTCTATAAGGGAAATCAAATTGAAATTGGAAGGCTACTTCATAAGCATGAAATTAGAACATTAGGAAATAGAATGCTCTTCAGATGACTTTAATGGCTGGTGTTATCAACCTATGAAAATGTCATGCATTGATATCTATCTATATAGATATCTATCATTCAACTTTATCTATCTATATATCTATATATCACGTATCTTTCTATAGATATTATCTATATCTATCTATAATCTACCTATGTCTTTCTATAAAGAGAGATAGAGAGAAACAGAGAAAGAGAGAGAGAGAGGAGAGAGTAAAGGGGGAAAAGAGGGGGAGAGAGACAGAGAATCCCAAGACATACTGACAAAGCTTCAGAGCCTTACTCTTTGGAAACCACATTAATAACCCATTCTTAGAACTTGCTAATGACATTGAGTTGATTATATTTTTCACACATTTGTCAAAATTTTCTTTTGTAAGATATTCTATTTTGTAAGGTAATTGTGCTAATAGACTTAATCTTACAATGTGAGTGTGGATGTTACTAATTAAACTCCTAGAGGGGCAATTTTGCCTCCAAGTTCTTTGCAGACTTCAAAAGTGTTTGTATAATATCATGTACCAACAGTGTGTGTTTTTCTTTTTTTTCCCAAAGAAACATGTACCTCTGTGTGTGTGTGTGTGGGGGGGTGTCTATGCCCATATAACTTATGACCATAAATATTCATATGGTTTTCAGCACAATATATGGATCTGATTTCTCATTGTTCCTTTCTAACATACTATTAGGTTATAAAGTTTAATTTGATTTTGAAAAAAGAAAGGGAAACCCCAATTTAATGAAGGAAGGATAGCCTTTTCAGCAAACGGTGTCGGACCAAATGGACATCAATAAGCAAAATTACGAACCTAGGCCTAAACCTCACATCGTATACAAACATTAATTAAACTTAATCATGGATTTAAACGCAAATCCTCAAACAGGAAAACTATTAGAAAGAAATAGAGGATGAAATCTTTTTGATCTAGGCAAAGAGCTCTCGGACTTATCAGAAAGCCAATCCATAAAAGGAAAAATTGATACATTAAACCTTATCAAAATAAATACTTTTTCCTTGTGAAAGACCATGTGAAAAGGATGAAAAAACAAGCTATAGACTAGAAGATATTTGCAAACCACATATCCAACAAAAGATTAGTATCTAGAATCTATAAAGAACTCTTGAAGTTGACAGTGAAAAAACAAACAATTGGAAAATTGAACACGAACAGGAGTTTCACTGAAGAGGATATATATATATATATATATATATATATGGCAAACAAGTCCCTGGAGAGGTGCTCAACATCATTAGCTGCCAGGGAAATACAAATTAAAATCAAAATTAGATAATACTACAAACCTATCAGAATGTTTGCAATAAAAAATAGTGATAATTCCAGGTGCCGATGAGGGCGTGGAGAAACTGGATCACTCCTACAGTATTGGTGAGAATATAACAGGACACAACTACTCAGGAAGACGATATGGCCGTTTCTTAGAAAACCAAACCTGCAGCTACAGGATGGACTAGCAATTGTACCCTTGGACCTTTATCCCAGAGAAATAAAAACTTGTGTTCACACAAAACCTATACATGCTCATTGCAGCTTTATTCATAATAGTCCCGAACTGGAAACAGCTGAGGTGTCCTTATTTAGATGAATGTTAAACAAACCAGAGCACATTCATACCAAGGAATACTTCCAGAAGTATAAAGGAATAAACTACTGATACACACAACTTGAGTAATTCTCTAGGGAATTATACTGAGTGAAACAAAGCTGAGATCAAAATGTCACACACTGTGATTCCATTTACATAACTTTTTTGAAATGAAAAAATTTTAGAAAGGGAGAAGTGATTATTTGTTGTCAGCCATTAGAGACAAGGGGAGGGGGGCCGTTGTGGTAAGTTTGGGAGATAGTTGTAATTTTAAAAGAGAAGCAAGAGAGAGCCTTATGGTCTTGGAATTGTTCTATATATAGACTGTGGTAGTGGATAAAGGAATTTTACTTGCGATAAAATCATATAGAACTAAACGCACACACAAACCAAAAGAGTGCATGTAAAATTTGGGAAATCTGAATTAGATCAGTGGATTGTATCAATATCAATGTCCTGACTGTGATGTTGTACTGTAGAATTCTAAGAGGGTACCAATGGGAGGAACTGAGTAAAGAGTACCTGGGATCTCTCTGAATTGTTTCTTATAAGTGCATGTGAATCTACAATTACTTCAGTAAATATTTCAATTAAAAGGAGGACCCCAGCAACTAAAATCAGGAGTGAACATGGGACATTACTACTGACTTTACAGAAATAAAAATGATTATAAGAGGGCACTATGAAAACTTATATACCATCAAATTAAGGAACCTGGATGAAATGGACAAATTCCTTGAAATGTACAAAATACCTACTCTGATGCAAGAAGATTTAGAAAATTTCAATAAACTTGCAACACTGAAGAGATTGAATTAGTAATTAAAAATCTCTCAATGAAGAGAGTCCAAGACCAATGGTTTCATTGCTGAATTCTGCCAAATATTTAAGGAAGATTTAGCATCAAACTTTCTCAAGTTCTTCAAAAAAAATAGAAGAGGAATGATTATTTCCTTACTCATTCCAACAGGCAAGCATTACCCTGATACCAAAACCAGATGAAGAGAGCACAAATAAAGAAAATAACAGACCAATATCCCTTATGAATATAGATGTAAAATATATTAAAAGGATTATACACCAAGACCAAGTAGGACTAATTCCAGGTATGCAAGGATGGCTCAACATTAGAATATCAAGCATTATAATACACCATCTAAATAGAATGAAGGGGGAAAAACTGCATGATCATCTAAAGCGATGCAGAAAAAGCATTTGACAAAATCTAACATCTTTTCATGATAAAAAACACTAGGAATAGAAGGGAACTTCCCAACATGATAAAGGATATTTTAAAAAATCTACAGCAATATCACATTCAATAGTGAAAAACTGAAAACTTTCTACTCAAGATCAGGAATAAGACAAGGATGCCTGCTGTCACCACTATTATTCAACTGTGTACTAGACACTCTAGCTACAGCAATCAGGCAAGAAAAAGAAATTAAAAGCATCCAAATTGGGAAGGAATAAGAAAAATTATCCCTATTAACAGATGACATGATCTTACATATAGAAAGTCCCAAAGAATCTTCAGGAAAGCTACTAGAACTAATAAATGAATTCAGTCAAGCTGCAGGATACAAGATAAGCATGCAGAGGTCAGGTGAGTTTCTATACACTTGAAATGAGCAATCTGAAAAGGAAATCAAGAAAGCAATTCCATTTATAATAGATGAAAATACCTAGGAATAAATTAAAGCAAGAAGGTGAAAGACTTGTACACTGAAAACTATAAGACATTGCTGAAAGAAATTAAAGATCTAAATAAATGGAAAGAAATCCTGTGTTCCTGTATTGGAAGATTTAATATTGTTAAGATGTCAATAGTGCCGTAAGAAATCTGCAGATTCAATGTAATCCTGATCAAAATTCCAGCAACCATTTATACAGAAATGGAAAAGGTCATTTTAAAATTCATATGGAACTGCAAGAGCCCCAAGTAGCCAAAACAACCTTGAAAAAGAACAAATTTGGAGTCCTCACACTCCCTAATTTTAAAACTAACTATGAAGGCACACTAATTAAAGCAGTGTGGTACTGGCATAAGTATAGACATATATACCAATGGAATAGAATTGAGAGTTCAGAGATAAATCCACATCTATGGCCAGTTGATTTTAGACAAAGGTGACAAGTTATTTTCATAGGGAAACAATGGTCTCTTCAACAAATGGTGCCAGGACAACTGGAAACACACGCAAAAGGATGGATATGGACCCCCACCTCTCATCATACACAAAAATTAGTTCAAAATGGATCAGAGCCTAAATGTAAAAGCTAATACTATAAACACTTACAAGAAAACATAGGGAAATGTCTTTAAGATCTTATACTAGGCAATGGATTTTTAGGTTTTACACCCAAAACACAAACAACAAAAGTAAAAATAGATAAAATGGACAATGACTATAACTATAACAAGTTCAAGGGTATTCCCAATACTTTCATGACAAAAAAAAGTCATTATCTTTGATCCTACAAACAATATAAGCTCAGAAACTTTTAGGAATAATTTTCATGCAGTGAAGAATTCAACTGCAGAGTAAGCCTGCCCTGAATAATGCAATTACTATACTTGGTTACACTTACTTCATCCCTTCCACAATCCTTAACACTCCCCTCTTTTCTCCTATTTCATGAAGAAAAAAATATATTCTCCTGACTTATTTTCTCTTGTTTCTATTTTCAAGTAGCAAGAGCCCACAGAGGCTCCTCCAGGGTTTTAAGGATGTCAATTAATTCAGCAACCAGGCAGAAATTTTCCTTGAGAGTTACTGTTACATAATTTTAGATGCACTTTGTCCCCAATAGGGCAGGCTGAAGATTAAATTTAAGGAGACTCAAACTGCTCCTGACTGCTGCTCGCAAATTCCAGTACAGAGAAGTAAGACAACCCTGGAATTCACTGCTCAACCCCTACTTTCCTCCTGATGATCATCTGTAAACAACTTCTGCTCCCTCACTTTGGGTCTGCTTTAGCCCTGCTTTTTCTGAAGTTCAGGCACCCCAGCTTCAATCCTAAAGCTTGAGATAAAAAAAGAAATCCTAACCGTCTTTAGTACCTTGCAATTACTTTACTGAGTCCTGAGCTGCACCGCGCTGGCTCTCTAAAGAATGTTCTAGCAGGGCTTCATCCGGGCTGGCCTCCACAGCAACCAGCGTGGGCCCTCAAAGACTTTTTTATTCTAACAACCCAAGTCGGGCAGGAAATTAGGACAAAAAGGCTGCATCATGACTGCCTTCCAACTCTACTAGCCCAGAAAACTTGTCCCCACGATTTCAGTGATGACGGGAATGAATCTGGTAGCTCTCTGGTTCATGAAACAGAATTGGTATGCTTGAAGTCACCAGGAAGATATTTTATAAACGAATGTCGATATTTCCCCTTCCAATGCAATTAGAGATTCTGTTTCAATCTACCACACTTATTACAGCCAAGAAGAAATAATGAAGCTTTCAAACATGATTCAGCTGGGCAGATTTCAGCATCCTCACGGAAATAAAAGCAGGCCAGCTCCCCTCCAAGCTTTAGAGCAAGGCAGCCCAGACTGAGCCGAGATAAAGCAGGCTCCTTTGTGTGGGGAGAGAGCAGCTCTGGGGGGCTCCAGGCCCCCAAAAGCAGGTGTGAGCTCTTATCTGCTTCTTGCCTAAAATTTTAAAAAGGCGAAGCAAGGTTAAAATGAGGGAATAGGGGGAATGGATGAGTAAATTGCCCTATTGATTTAGAAAACAACTCAATAACTCAATTCACTTGTGGTCTCATCCATCTGTCTCCTATCTGCCTGTTCCTCCCTGGGAAGACCACAGCATGGTAAGGTATGCCGAGAACCTGATTGCACGGGAAGGCAGGGATGTTGAGCCCAGTTTGGAGGAGGTTATAGATGCCTTCCTCACAGCAGAGCTGCAGGCAGGGCTTTTATTTGGAGTGGGGAGGTCCTGAGGAAACTCAAAGACTGGTTTTCTGGTGAAATCCAAGGAGAGACGAAGTGAAGGATGTACAAGAAGATTTCACAAAAGGCCTGCTCCCCTCTGGTGGGCTCCAGGAGCTCCTTGGGATGGACTGGCCGCGTGAACAGAGGGAGGGCTGAGAAGAGAGCTTGGGATGGGCTATGGGTTAGGTTAACCCTGACTTCACCACTTACCGGCTCTGCAATCCTGGAGAAACTATTTGACTGTTTTCAGCCTCAGTGCCCTCTCCTTACCAGGGATACAAAGCCTACAGTCCTGGGTTGATGTGAAGTTTACATACAAAGGTGACTATAAAATGCCAGCCCATGGCAGTGATCAGTGAATACTTACCTCTCCCCCAAAGAGGCCCTTTCTGTTTCCTTAGCACACTGCCCAGCCCCGATTGTCTAAATAAATGTTGCTTTAACTCGTACATCAAATCCAACAGAAACACTTTATGTTTTTTTTAAAAAATTATTCTATAGTTTAAATGCTTTTTGGTAAAGTGACTAAGCGCTCTTTGACGATATGCCTGCCTACATCTCCTAATAGACTTTGCATTAGATAATTGATTAAGGGAATGTGCCAGGAAATTCCCACTTTGTCAAAAGGTGGGCCCTTGGGTACCAGATCTGGGCACTTAGTCCTCAGACCCCTCAATTAAATTACTTAGCACAGAGATGCAAAGGGGCCGTGGGGTTCCAGCCCTGGGGGGCTCCATTTGCTGAGGCCTCTGAGATTCAGGGACCAGTTCAAGATCACAGAGAAGGGGGCCCAGCAGGTACCGGAACCCAAGGCTGAGGGACTCCCGAGTCTGGGTTCTTAGGTGTTAATTTGTTTCATTGATTAACATTTTATGGATCATTTGTACACTTTTCTGCTCAGAGAAAAGTCCTTTACTAATCCCTAAGCCTAAGCCCTGAGATTTATTCAGCATTGATGCAGGATATTCAATAACCAGAAGAGTCTCAGCAAAAAGCAATTAAGGCTTCATTTTAAATTCAAGCATATTAAGCATTGTGGATTTTATTTTCAAGTGAAATAATCTTTCCGTTAGGCTTATTGGTTGTTACTTTTCAGCATTCGGTTCGATGGCTGATAAATCCCATCTAAGTTGGTCATGCTGTGGAGCAAAGAAAAATCTATTACTTTCATTAATTGTCTCTTAGCCAAGGAACACAGCATTCCGCAGCTCCCACGAGAGGGGCAGCAGTGGATGGGTGGGCTCCGGGTAAAAGCCGAGCCCCCAGTGCCACTTACTATAATTTCAGGAGCACAGGAAGCAACAAGAAGACAATGGTCTTAAAAATAAAATCGATGTACTAATACCAACAGCCCACCTTTGTGTAGCACTCGCTGGGTGCCAAGCTGGTATGTTCTTCAGCGCAGTAACTCATTCAGTGCAGTCCTAGGCAGAGGGCCCACTCTGTGCCCCCGTCTTATAGAATTCTAAAAGTTGTCCCCATTTCCCCAAAAGTAAAGCCTTTATAGGAATTCATGGCTTCAGTGCAGGTTAGTTCACAACCACTTCCTAGTTGCATGACTTGGGCAAGCTGTTTAATATCACTGACTCTCAGGGCGCTTTCCCACAAATGGCAGTAATAAGAGGGCTTGGGATTGCTGGTGGGGTGCAGGAAACAATGCAGGGAAAGTGCTCCCACATGTAGGACCAATAAAGGAGAAGTGTTATTCTTATTATGTGTTCCACATAATAAGAATATACCAAATGACAAATATACATAACATATATTTTGTCATATACAAAATGACAAAGCTAAGGCAGTTATTAATTCATTAATTATTTTCACCTAAAACCTGATTTTTCCCTCCGGGCAGCCTCTACTAATGTAAAGAGGGAAAGGCACCCTATAGATCTGGCTAGCTCTGCTGCCACTGAGGAGGTAGGGGATGGACATTTAGAAACGAAACTCTTTCCTGCTAACTCTGTGGACCATATCGAAAACACCATTTTTGGTTGATTTTGTTTGCCCGTGCATGCTTTAGTTTATTTTTTTCTGATTCAATGTGTTCTTTATCAAGAGCTGCAAAATAACCTCGTTTTTTGAATTCTCAAGATTTCGCTAACAAAAGAAAACATTTTTAGAAGTTAACGCTAAAAAAAACCACTTGATTCTGAATGTAGTGCCATGTAAGCCAAACACAATGGAAAATGTTCAATCAATTCTAGCCCAACAAACCTTCACATTTTGGGTTGTTTCTAGTTTCTCTTTGTCTGCAGCATTTAAAGCACCTGGGTGCAATTAAAACCAATATAAATCTCCTCACGCAGAGGAGAGAAAAATTAAAGCATTGAACAATTTTGATCCTTACTGGAATTTGTGTAATTAGTCCAGAGTAGTTATATTTTTTTAAAAAAAAAGCATTCAATGCCAAAAGACTTTCTCCTCTACTTTTTTATGTTGAAAATATTGTAGAACATCATTATTGATAGCTAGAATGTAGAGAATTGAACAGATTCTGCCTACTTAAGAGATGGTCAGTGCTACCTCTTGGCAAGGCTACACCTTCTGGGTCATTCTATTTATTTGAAATGGGCACCCATCTCCTCCAGTTCCTTAATGCAAATCACAGGAAAGCGTGAGACAGCAGTGATCCTCGGGGTCACCGGTGAGTCTGGAATCACCCCAAACATTGACTTTACTGATAGGGAAACAAGCCCAGTCACGGTCTGAAATGTGGGTTTCCTGCTGAAAGAATTTCTCTTTTCCCTCAAGGAGCACTAGTCCACGTTCTCTCCGTGTGGATTTCTCTAGCCTGGACACTGTCTATAAATGGAATGGATGACAAATGGATTAATAGTGAGGCCCTTTTGCTGATAGTGCTCTTCTATGCCTCCCTTTATATCCTGGTTTCCCGAGTAGGGGTTTCCGAGTGACAAATGCTGACATGGAACCTTGAGGTCTATCTGTGTATCATTTCTGTGTTGCTCCTGATGGCTTTTTGTCTCAGTCCATAGGTATTCCCTGAGCTTCCTCCTAAGACAGTCTGCCTGGTGGCCCCAATGGCACCACAGTGCAGGTTTCTGCTCAAGAGGCGCTGAGGCTCTAGGACTGGAGATATGCACATTAGCAAAGCCTCGGCATTGCGATATGATTCACAGGAATCACATCTGTTAAGTCTTCCTGTATGTGGTAAAATCCTGCTGAAGGGATGGATATTCAGGAAATACATTTGGATGAAGATAAATTTGGACCATCACTCAGTTTAAATGTATATTGTTTTTTTAAGAGATGATACAGGAGGAAAAAAGGAGTGAAATAGAATATACTTTTATTTTAGTGTTGATATTGATAAAGTTCTCTTAGAACTTATCTTTCACTAATTCAGATATTTCGTAGATGCTTATCAGGTGCAAGGCTGGCTCCATGGATCTGTGAACTGTGCGGCCCTCAGAACCCGCATCTAGGAAGGCGCCACACTTGACTTAACGCTCTTTGCTGCCGCCATCTTGAAATCGTGAATACATTTTGCATAAGAGGCCCTGCATTCTCTCTTTGCACTGGGCTTTGCAAATTATGAAGGCAGCCCTGGCTACGTGTCAGGTGCATTGCTGTGCTGGCAGGATTCTCCAGGTTCAGCACAGTCTCCATTTTTGGGGGATGGCATTTCTCCTTCTTTTGCTTATCTCTACTTTCTCATGTCTTCCAAGAAACCCAGAAGGCTTTTGTAAAAAGAAAGAGAGTTGTTTTTATTTTTAAAGACATACTTTTGTACATAAATATATTTTTGACATGAAAAATATTTGGCAATGTAATTTTAGGAAAGAAAACAAATACAAATATATATATATATAATCCCTTTTCTCTAGTTAGAAAATACATATTGTAGCCATTGGGCAGTTTGATGTAACTATGAATCCCCAAAATATATATTGGATTATGCTTGTAAACTGGTCTGTTAATCTGGGCATGATTAAGTTATGATTAGCGCGTTAACTTGGCCATGTCAGTAGGGCGTTGAGCCCCACCCCTTGGTGGGTCGGGGAAGAAAATATAAAAGGCATGAGAAAGGACAGAGTTGAAGCAGTCTTTTGAGAAGCAGTTTTGATGTAGGAAAGAAGGCCCTAGGAGAAGAGAAGTGAGCCGTTCACCTGATCATCTACAGCTGACCTTGTGGAGGAAACAGAGTAGCTAAGCCCGGAGAGAAACGCAGCCCCCGGAAGAGAGGAACCCAAGAAGTCTGAACCTTGGCAACCATCGGCAGCTGTCTTGCTCCAACACGTGGCAATGGACTTTGGTGAGGGAAGAAACTTATGCTTTTATGGCCTGGTAACTGTGGACTTCTACCCCTGAATAAATACCCTTTATAAAGATCAACTGATTTTCTGGTATTTTGCATCAGCACCCATTTGCCTGACTAATATATATATATTATTCATTTATTAAAAGAAATATAGTTTACGTATATATTTACTATATATAAATATAGATAGATAGATAGATAGATAGATAGATAGATAGATAGATAGATAGATAGATAGATAGATATAACTATATATATATATAGTTTTTTTGAGACAATGTCTGAGAGCCCTAAGGTCATTCTGATTTTCATTTCCCTGAAAAGTGCCTTGTAAGGTGTTTTTTTCATCTTTGTAACACAGGAAAAGGGCATAAGATATGTGTAGGCATGAATGTTTTCTTTATTTGATTTCCCTGAAATTTTGTTCCCCTTTAATTCTGCATACAAAGATCTTTCTTCAGTTCAGGAATATCTTCTCTCTTTCTCATTACACACACACTCACACACACACATGCTTAATACCAAACAATTCAGCCATTTAAAGTGCACAATTCAATGATTTTTGGCATATCTGCCGAGCTGTGTTAACTGTTACCACAGCATAATTTTTGCATATTTTGACCACCTCATAGAGAAATCCTATACTCCTCAACATTCCTCACTCCCTCCCAATTCCTCCCCTCAACACCCCTGTCCCTTCCCCACAACCTGCCACAGCCCCAGGTAAACACTAGTCTACTTCCTGTCTCTATGGATTTGCCTGTTCTGGATTTTTCATACAAATGGAATCAGACAGTGTGCGACCTTTTGTGTCTGGCTCTTTTCACTTAGCATCATGTTTTTGAGGTTCATCCATGCTGTTTACTGGATCAGGAATCCATTCCTTTATATTGCCAAATAATATTCCATTGTGAGGTTATGCCACATTTTGTTTATCCATCCATCAATTGAGGGACATTTGGGTTATTTCCATTTTTGGGCTATTAAGAATAATACGGCTATGAGCACTTGTATAAAAATTTTTGTGTAGCATATATATTTTCATTTCTAGAGGCTGTATATCTGGGAGTGAAATTTCTGGGTCTTATGGTAACCTTGTGTATAATTTTTTGAGCAATGACCAAATTGTTTTCCAAAGTGGCTGTATCATTTAACACTCCCACCAGCAATGCATGAAGACTCCAACTTCTTATCCTTGCCAACATTTGTTTTTTATCTCTCTCTTTTTAATTATAGCCATCATAGTGGATGTGAAGTGGAAATTCAATGTGGTTTTGATTTTTGTTTCTCTAATGACTAATGATGTTGAGAATCTTTTCATTTGCTAATTGACCATTTGCAAATCTCCAGAGATATGTCTAAGATCTTTTGCTTATTTTTAATTGAATTAGTTACCTATATTACATTTTAAAAATTATTTATTTTATTTACTTTGTTATACTATCTTCTTTGGGAATACTAGCTATCTAAACTTTGACCTTCTACTTTGGATGTTAAATTGTTATTTGCAATGTTCTTCTGGACACTGCAATGAACTCTTTTCAGAGGGAGGTACTTCTTTGAATTTTTAGCAAGGTTATCCTTTTCTCTTATGTTGCTTTTTTTTCATGGGTCTCAATTAGGTCTTTAGACCTAATTGAGAACTTGCTAGCAGGTTAGGCTTTCCCTCTACATGAGAAATATTAAGATTTGCAACACAAAGCTCTTGCATGGTGCCATCTCCTGCTCAGTAAGTCCTGTCTCCTGCAACTCTGGCTGCCCAGGTGGTATCTCCCTCAGGCTTTGTTTCTGGCTTTTTATCAATGCTTTGCTTCTATCTCTGCTCCTGACCACCACACTTGACTTTGGGAAGCTGCACTGTGCTTCTCCACTCCCTGCCATATTACCTTCCATGTATTTGCCTCTGCATGGAAACAGTAAGATATCACTTTGGAGTTACTGGGATGGGAGAGAGCAAAGCCTCTGGTCACCAGCAAAGAATGAGGGCTGCAAGACCTCCTGGTGCAGAGACAGGAAATGGTTCTCTACATTTTATAGGCATTCTCTGTTTCATGGAGTGAGACTCGGGGCTGCTGTGACATGAGGCCTTAAAGTTGATGCTACTTCTGCCAAGATTCAGACAATTGGCAGTCAGTATTCGTTTTCAGAGTAGTGAGATAATTTCTGTGATTATTTTTCTGTTTCTTTAAAGGTATTTGGGAAAAAGTTTAGAGAGGCAGTGTTAAAGGTTGCCACAGCTAGAAACATATTAAAAGTAGAGTGTCCCATAAACTTTATTTCAAAAAAGGAAGGCATATCTTGGTCTGCCGGTAAGGCAAGATATAAGCCCTTTAGCACTTTAAAATTTTTATAACATATTTCTATCCTATGGCTAAGCCTAAAGAGATGCCTTGATCATGCAGCTGTCCTCTATGACATGGGCCAGTCATATCGGTTGGGGCAGCTTTTAATGAGGTCCTTCTGGTCCTTTGCGAAGCAATCATTTTCAGTGGAGTAAAAGAAAGACCTGCCACAGCTTTTGGGAAATAGTGTTATAATGAATCACTAACCATTGGTCATGTTGGGTAAGTGCTGGGTGAAGGTTTTAGATCTATGAAACCAGTCCTTTGGCACACTGAAGGCATGTCAGAGAACAAGCCCAGGATTACAAGTGACACTTCTTTAAATGTTGATGGCTTCAGAGGCATTTTCCATCTCCTAAAAAATACGCTGTCATCTCCAAGAAGTCACTCTCTGCTGATGTATAATTCTCGGAGTATCTGCTGCCACCAAATAATAGGCAAATAGAATAGTTAGTTATTGAGACAGATGAGCATTTCTCTTCTGAGAGCATGTGGTGTCTATTCAGCATAATTTTAATATAAGCCATATAGCCAGGCTCCAAGTAACAAATATTCATCAGCAAAGAAGGAAGCTTGAGCGATCTGTGATCCATTTTCTAGAGGAGCTGTGATTTGCGGATTTCCTCTCTGATAAAGGCTCTCTGTCGCCAACATCACCCTCCCCACATAAAAGATAAAAATTCTACCTTATAAGTGAATGCACTGTAGTCCATCAGGAAGCACTATATCAAAGCAGGTGTTGGAGCAGAATGACGACCTCATTACTTATGCAACAAACATTTATGGGCTGCGTGTTGCAGGCTGTATTGTCTTGAAAGGGGCCTCTGAGATGGAGGTATGTATGTGGTATGTTTATTAAGGAGTGTTCTTGCGATTGACATCTATGGGAGGGAGAGGAAAGTGAGAGGATTGGATAGAAGGAGAAGCCAAGCTGTGATGTAGTCCCAGTGTGTTCCTCAACAACCCACAGTGTGCTCTGAAACTGGCATGGCCTTCAAGTGGTCCTGAGTTGGGGAGAGTGGCCTCGGACTTTATTAGCCTGTAGGTATCAGTCACGGGATGTGATTTGCTCTTGGAAGGAGGCCTGGCTTGGGAAAGGAGATTTTTTCAGCCAAGGCAATCCCCAAAGAGGAATGATGACAGAGGGCTGTCTGCTTGGCAGTGCCCCAGTGACGGGAAAGTCATTACCAAAGAGGAATTTAGTTGGCACTTGGCAGGGTCCACTCTACTGCATGACCTCAGCCAAGTCCTGTATCCACTATTAGCTTTAGTACCTTCACTGATAGTGGGATGATTATAATGCCTATCTCATGGGGTGTTGAAAATGAATCCTAAATGGCAGAATAGCTCTGAAAGATTTAACTCAATAAGTACAGATTCTTTCTCCAGTATAGACTCTGGAACATGAAAGAGTAGAATCATCCTTTAAAGAAGGCTCCATGCATCCAAACTGTTGTCTTCTGGGCACAGATTCTTAAAATGTGAATGATTTCTATGACCACCAAAACCTTGCTATGTTTTGAAGTCCATTCCCTAATCCGCTGTTCTTGCCCTTGCCTCTAAGGAGTGACCTGCCTTTTATGTGAATCCCCTAGATATCCATTTCCTGTTGCTGCTGAAACAATACTGCAGACATGGCATCTTGAAACAATGCAAATTTATTTTGTGCAGTTCTTGAGCTCAGACATAAAAAAAAATGAGTCTTACAGAGCTCAGCTGAAGGTGTTGCCAGGCTGATTCCTTTTGGGGACTCTAAGGAAGACTCTATTTCCTCTCCTTTCCCATGTTCTTGAGGCTGCCTACATCCCTTGGCTTGTGGCCTATGTGTCATTCCTTTGCTCCCCATGCTTCCCATCATCACATGGCCTTCTTCTCCTCTGTACTCAGTTCTCCCCCTGCCTTTCTTTTATGTGGATACATGTAATTATATTTAGGGCCCACCCAGATAATCAAGGATAATCTCTGTGTACCCCAGAAAAATATATGTTCTTAATCTTAATCCATCCCTGTGGGTGTAAACCCATTGTAAACAGGACCATTTGAAGATGTTCTTTTAGTTAACATGTAAATTATGTTGTACCTTGATCCTATTACTAGAAGCTTTTGAAGAGAAATTCACACAGAAGAGTAGAAGCTGGTGACCAGCAGAACCCCAAGGAGAAAGGAGAGGACATCCCCATGAGATAGGAAGTCCAAAGAACCCAAAGATTGCCAGCCAGCCAGAACACCACTAATCCCAGGCAGAAGCAGACATGCTGGCCTCTGAAACTGTGAGCCAACAAATTCCTGTTGTTTAAGCCAGTCCATCAAGCAGTATTTGTCTTAGCATCCTGGAAAACTAAGACAATCTCTCAATCACAAAGTACTTACTTTAATCACAACTGCAAAACCCCTTTGCCATAGAAGGTAACAGTCGGCAGCTATGAAAATTAGGACCTTAGTATCTCTCAGGGGGGTATTATTTAGCCTACTCTACCCAGAGTTCTTTCTCTATCTTTTACACATTGTAATCACCCCATACCTGTCTGTAAGTTACAGAAGGACAGGAAACTTCATTTGGGTTTTGCCTTCATGGCTAACAAACATCACATGCATAAGATGCTCCAAAACGTTTGCTATATTGAACCCAAATCGTATCCCTGCAGTCCAGCATTACTTCATCATGAGGAACTGTCAAGCTAAAAAGAGCTCCTGCTTGGGAAAGGCTAAGGTTAGAGGTCCTCTGGTTCCATGTCAATCTTTTTGGACACTGCCCTGAATTCCATGAACAAGGACAGCCCCACCTGCAGGGAGCCCATGAGCTGGTTGCACGTGGTTGAAACCACTGAACCGATGTGAATTGGTGGGCTTCCTAGTGAGGCTTATTCAGCTGAATGCAGTAGTCAGGGTCTTAGAAAAGAGAGAATATGAGACATTATTCTTCAAGTATGTGAGCTGGAAACACTCTCACTTAGTATACGAAACAATCTCTAGGTTCAGTGAGATTAAAGAACTAGCCCAGTTCGGGATGGCAAAGAGTGATGGAGTGAGTATGAATATCTCGTATTTTGATATCTCTCTGATTTTCTCCTCCAGGACTATAAAAGCTGTGGTAAGATTATATGGAAAAATACATTGTATGGAGATTATGGTGCTCCTGGATGAAAACTCAGGCTGTCCCCTGACTTTTCTGGGTAATGATAATTGTATCTATTTAGTGATTAGAATGTTTAGGTTCATGCAACCATCAGAATATAGAAAGTGTTATAAAGTTAATGCCTGTCCCTACATAGACTGGGCATTCTGAAAGCAAGAAGCTTGGTAGTGTGGGGAGGATACTTGATGAGACACTCTAGGTGACTAATTGTTCTCTGACCCTGACAAAATTGAAATGAGGGAGAGAGAGGAGACATAAAGGGCAAAGAAAGGTAATTCTTATTTGCTCCTTCTGTTGAATGTTGGCTTCATGCCTTCTGGGTCTGGTAGGTATTCAAGGTGGATTCTTTTTCCTTTGGGCACCTTATGGGTTCTTTGGAAATCCTCTATCAGTAGGGGCTTTTACCTGTAGCTCCGTGATGTAGGAAAATTCTCATCCCCACTGACTCTAGTCTATAGCCTCTTTCTCAATGCCTAGGAACCCACCATTCTCCTCCAAGCCCCATTCTGATGAGGTACCTTGGCCCTTCCGGATGGCCTCTTGAACAGGACAATGATGGCTCCTCTAAACTCCCTTCACCTGTGGCTCTTATCAGGTCCATGGCAAACCTTTCACATGCCTTAACCTCAGCAAACTTTGACAATGCAGGATGATCGCCCACTTGCCATCTCTCCTTGAGCTGGTCCATCGACAGCCAGTCCATCTGTCTCTTTCTTCCAGATTTCCCAGGTTGGAAGAAAACTCATATCCACTGCATTTCCTAGCTGTGAGAGACACACACCAAACTCTCACTGGTCTTACTGAGGGGTCTCTCACCAGGCTAGAGGTGAAAGGCAGGCAGCCCTCCCCTTCCTCCTGTTACAGAAGAAGGAAGGACTCACACGTATGTCAATTTTTATCTCCAAAAATCCTTGTTACAACCCTCCCTCCATGTTCTTATATCCTGGATGTGGGCAATGGTTGATGAGTTTCTAACCAGTTTTCATTAATGCAGTTTATCCAATCCTACAGGGCAGTCTGTCTTAAAATGGACTGGGGTGTCTGATAGCTGTTGTAGGACCTCAGTCAAAACTGCCATTTTGACATCATTTTGCAAGATCTTGGTATATTTCTTTGGAAAGCAAAGGAGGCTGTATAGGTAAGGACGTTAAACCCATTGAAATATGTGTACCCTGTAGCAGACACTGCTGGGGCCCACCCACATCTCATCCTCCTTCACCATTTTCCTACACATCAGTGGACCCCCACGTGCTTTCTCTGCCAGCAGCCAGTACCTGTAGGGGAGTCTGCTTCGCCTGTATTCCACAGAGAGACACAAAGGTCTGAATGTTTACTCCCTGGCCCCTGCCCCAGAGCAGCCCTCAAGCGATGGAATGAGCCACTGTATAAACACCCTGGTCGCCTTGCCTTCCTCGGACGATAAACCTGGGTTGAGAAATGCACTGCCTCCTGACTCCTCGGAGGGACTTTGTTCAAAGCAGGTCTTTGCCGGGTTTCTCTTCTATCCCTGTCTCATATCCCTCATTCCATATTTTTATTTTATGGGACCACTTTTTAGTTCAAACAAGTGTTCATCTCGGGATATGCTTCTGGGAAACTAAAATTTAAAAATAGCCAAAGGTGATAATTTGGCTAACAGTTTGAGAAACGGTAAGACAGGATGCAGGTGGAGCACGATGTAGGGAGGGGAGAGGGATGGAGGGCAGGGCCAAGGAGGGTCTCAGGGCCAATGGGATGGTGAAAAGTGAAGTGGGAAGACACTATATCACAGCTGTGCCAAGATGAGCCCTAGTAGCTCTACTAGGGTACATTGATAACTCAAGACTGACCTTTGATTATGTATTAATGATGAGTGTTGACTTGACCAGAATAATCTGTTTACACTGATGAAGAGGCAACAGCACAGCTGCTGTCCCTGTTACCAGGGACAATACAGCTACGGAGCCCGAGGCTCTTCAGTTATCTACATCAGCTCACAACCTCGGGGCATGATCCAAATCATGCTGCTTCAGATTTACTTGGAAGCTGACTTGTCAGTGGTGGCACACCAAGCAAGGTTGCTGAGAGGATGGGTCCATTGGAACAGAAAGAAATCGTCTTTTTTTTTTAATTGAAAAGCAAACAAACAAAATTCTCAACTTGAAGTAATTGCATTTTCTCCAGTATTTTCTGTTCATTCTTGATAGACGTTAGTCAGTGATGAAAGAACTATCTGTTGTGCTTCCAAACTTATCTCTAAAACTCTCCATTTCAGTCTCTGCTTCTTGCCTTCAGGTAGGCTCTGATAAGAAGTCCATATGTTGAGAGAGAAGGAAAGACAGAGAAAGAGAGAGGGGGAGAGAGAACCAAAAGGAAGGGAAGCCAAGGGAAGGAAAGTGTATTAGCCAAAGAGGTGCTGATGCAAAATACCAGAAATCGGTTGATTTTTATAGAGGGTATTTATTTGGGGTAGATGCTTACAGTTATTGTGCCATAAAGCATAAGTTTCTTCCCTCACCAAAGTCTGTTGCTACGTGTTGGAGCAAGATGGCTGCTGACATTTGCCAGGGTTCAGGCTTCTTGGGTTCTTCTCTTCCCGGGGCTGTGTTTCTCTCCGGGCTCAGCTCCTCTGTTTCCTCCACAAGGTCAGCTGTAGACTATGAGGCTCTCTAGGCTTTGCCTCTCTCCACAAGGGCAGCTGTGAACTCTCAGGCGAATGGCTCGTCTCTATCCTGGGGCCTTCTCTCCTTCCTCACCAGAACTCCAACATCAAAACTGCTCCAGCTCTGTCCTTTGCCATGCCTTTTATATTTGATTCCCCACCCACCAAGGGGTGGGGCTCAACGCCCTACTGACGTGGCCCAGTCAACGCCCTAATCATAACTTAATCGTGCCCAGATTAACAGACCAGTTTACAAGCATAATCCAATATCTATTTTTGGAATTCATAATTACATCAAACTGCCAGACTCCTACAGGAAGGTCCTTCTGGAGGTCAGAAGTCCAAAATCAAGGTGCACCCAGGGCTAAAAGCCCTCTGAAACCTGGGGGGGGGGGGTGACTCCTCCCTCGCCTCCTCCTAGCATCTTGTAGATAGGCGACAATTCTCCGCGGTCCTTGGCTTGTGGCAGCTGCACTTCAGCCTCTGTCTCAGTGTCACATGGTCCCTCCCCTCTGTCTGTGTGTCCAAATTGCCCTTTTCTTATAAGGCCACCAGTCATATTGGGTTAGGCTCATTCTAATCTACTTTGGTCTCATTTTATCTAAATACATTTTCAAAGACCCTATTTCCAATTAAGGTCATATTCTCAGGTCTAGGGGTTAGGATTTGAGCATGTCTTTTTGGAAGACAAAATTCAACCCATATCACCCCCTAAGACAGAGGGCATCTTCGCATCAAGGAGCAGTAACGCATGCTCCCGCAGCTCTACTCGTGTTCCGGCCTTGGAGGGAAGCATCTTGATAAAGCCCCCCAAAACGACGACTAATAACTTTGAAGATGAGCCCCACTGCAGCCCAGTAATCTCAAGACACTTTTTGCCCCATCAGCAGCAATTCATTCCAGGCAGTCTGAGGCTAAGGCAGGAGCCCCAGGGGAGAACACGGCAAAGGTTCTTGGAGATCTTCAGCCCTCAGAGAGAGAGAGAGCGTGCACTCCCCACGGAGAGGAAGAGAAGGCTTCAGATAGTCAACAAACGCCTTCTTGCTTCTCCCATCACAGTAAAAGAAACACCTAGGCAGTATACTGGCCTTTTAGGGAGCAAAATTCAACATCATCACATTCTCCAAATTAAACCAAATACAAAACTGTTGAGGGGCATGGAAGTCTGAAAAATATTTTCTAAATTAAAATAGTAGGAACTTTTTTCTTTATACAACCCAGAATCACAATAACTAGTTTTATATTTATATTTATATTATTTATATTTATGTGCAACTGAAGCAAAAACAAATCATTTAAGAAGAAGAGGAGTAAAAAGCATTTTCCACTCTGGAAAACTGGAAGAAAAATACATCATATGTTACAGCTTTCACTTTTATAGGGAACATGCAAGTAAATTACACATGTAGAAAATTATGGTGTTTTATGCTATGAAAATATAGTTGCAGGGTCAATAAATTAGAGAGTTTTTGTGAATTCATTTTTAAGGGGGCTATAAATCTTACCAAGGTAGTGATTTAGTGGAATTTTTGCTTTATTTGAATATATTCTAAATTTGCATAATGAGCAGGATTATTTCATAGGCATCAACTGTAAACTGATCAGAAGTAATTTTTATGCCTTTTACCCCTTGGAAAAGGCCTTGTGCCCTCTTCTTTGAAGCTGGGGAGACCACAGAGAAAAGGGAAAGTGACTCCCAATACAGCTCGGTAGAGATTTAAAACATATGGCTTCTAGTTATGTAGACAGTGTGGATAGGCTTTCATACTTCTAGAATACAGAGGTTGGAAAACTAATTTAAGAACCCTATTTCTTAAGTTCCTTTGCAGCTAGGATTCCAACATGAGTCAAGCCTGCCAGTTCAATGCCCTCATGTGAATTGGAATTGAACCACATGGGAAAAGCGAGGTGCAAGATCCCCATTTGTGGGTAAGGATGATGATAGAAGTGGCTCCAATCTGCAGCCTGTAAGTGTAGTCATAATTTCTGAATTCAGTAGGTGGTTTCCGGATGCTTCCCATGCTTCAGCAGCAGTGGAGAGAGTGTTTTTGATTTTGGCAGCAGCCCTAACAACTCCCTGATTTAGTACAGAGGCGAACAACTGGTGACTGAGAGTTGCTCCTGGGAGGATATAGCCGAGTAACTCTTTTATAAGTGAGTGAGTTTCCCAAGAGAGTTTTCTTCTCCAGCCTTTCCCACAACTTTGTAAACTTCTAATTCCTTGCGTTAAATCCTTTTTTACTTAGACCTACTAAAGTAGATCTCATTGCCTACAACTGAGCCCTAACCAAAGCAGATGTGAAAAGCTGGCCAAAATTGAATTCCAAAAGACAGCTAGATATGTGCCATCCCTGGTGAATACTGATATTTCTTTGTTCAAACCAGGTGAATGGTGAAAGAGCAGACTTTGCTTGAAGACAAGATACCAGGGAACGTTTTTCATGCTTATCTGGGTGAAACATAAGCTGTTATCATCACCGCTGATTAAGGGTGGGAATCTCCAGGCTTGTCTGTGAGCGGCTTGTTTTCCGGGAACACCGTGGGCGCGCAATGCCCGGGAGAGGTGAACAGGCCCCTGCGCAGGCTGGCGCGGGAGCCAAGGCTTTGTCCTATCAGGAGCTCCAAAGCTGGAGAAGAGCACTCAGCCCTTTCTTCAGAAGCTTTGCCGCAGCCCAGAGGGCCGTAGTAAGGAGCAGGCCTCACGGTGACGGGGCGTTGGGTTGTCTCTGGGTTAGAAGAGGCTGGTGGCTTAAGGATGCTGGGACTCCTTGGTCCAAAACTGTGTCTGGCGTTTCATGCTTCTTGTCGTAAGGGCTGCTCAAACTAGCGGTTGTAAAGGCTTTCTTGAAAACCTGTACTCTCAGAAAGAAAAAGCACTGTGGTCAGGGCTGCTTTTCCACATAAGAATAATTACTGGTGGCAACCGGGTCTAGCTGAAGCAGTATTACAGGAATTATTGATTAATATTAAATGTTTTGCATGGAGGTGAATTTCAAAGCATATAGGAATCTCAAGTTCATAAGGCGCGTATCCTTTCACCTGATACGTTATGGCAAAGGAGATATTGGGTTGGGGCCTAGGACACCAGGTTTCTAATTGTGCTTCTGATTTTCATTGGCTGTGAGAACTCGGGAGAACCACTCACCTATAGAAGACCCAGTTTCTTTATTTGTTAAGAGTGGGATGTACTAAAGTGGCATGTCTTTTTCACCTATAAAGCTTGAAGATTTGTTTTACGTATAGTCTTGAAAAGCCTTTGCTTCTTTAACATGCTTCTAAAAGTTTTGATCTGCTTGGGTGGAGAAAACCTCATTGAACATGGAAAAATGCATTCTTGTATTTAAAAGTATTTAAAAGTAAGACCAGAGTAAGACCTGAGTTCTTAGAGACTCACTATGTGAGCTAGGGAGTCAACCAAAGACTTCAGTCTCCTTCATTTAAGAGCCGTGGTGTCGGCTTCTAGAGTCACTGTGCTGAGGAAATGTTGAGATTAAGTAAGCTTATTACTTAGAAAACACCTGAAAGTAGGCGAAAAGATAAATTACACTGGGAGAAGAAATTTGCCATGTATAAAATTGACAAAGGGTGGGAAGTGGATGTGGCTCAACCAGCTGGGTGCCTGCCTACCACGTGGGAGGTCCTGGATTCGGGTCCTGGTGCCTCCTGAAAAGAAGACAAGCAGATGCTGTCTCCCACTGCAAGGAGCTTGACGCTACCTCCTGCCACAACGAGCTGGATGCTGCCCCTGCTGCAATGAGCAAATGCCAAGAGCCAGTAGATGCCACAGTCCGTGGGGAACAGATGTGGCTCAGGCCGTTGGGCACTCGCCTCTCGTGTGGGAGGCCCCGGGTTCGGTTCCCAGTGCCTCCTGGAGAAGGTGCGCTAACAGACAAGGGAACCATCGGGGGGGGGGGGGTCGGATAAATTTTAAAAAAAGATAAAGAAAGTAAATAAATAAATCTTTTTGAAAATTGACAAAGGGTCTGTGTCAAACATGTATAAAGAATCCAATCAAAAGAAAGAAAAACAGCAATAAATTGGTGCAAGTATTTTGAAAAGCGGTTTGCCATTGTCTCTAGAGTGGACTGTTCACACCCGCAATGTTGGTGATTGAATCGTGTCCCCCACAAAAGACACGTTCAAGTGTTAACCCACGTTCCCGAGGCTGTGAACCCCTTTAAAAACCTGACCCCTTTAGGTGCATTATTAGCTTAGGCGTGTCCAAATGGATCGGGGTGAGTCTTAATCCACACAACTGGAGGCCTTGCAGTGAGAGGCAATCTGGACGCAGGCAGTCAGTGGAAGCCAGAAACCAGTAGAAGTAGTCAGTGGAAACCAGAGGAGCAGCCTGGAGAGCGAGCGGTGGACGTGGCCGAGGCGCCAGCGCCTGACTCCACTGGCCTTGCCCGCACCTTGATTCTGGACTTCTGGCCTTGCAAACTGTGGGGCAGTAAGTGCTTGTGGTGTTTGCCGCGGCAGCTCTCGCAAAGGAAGACGCTCATTCTTCTAGAAATTACAATTCAGTTACTCAAATTGCAACAAATGACAGGTACAAGAACATTCATGGCTGCCCTGTGCGCACACGCCTACGCCGTGGGACGGCCACCCAGCAGAACGCTCTGCAGCAGCAGCCGAAAGGCCTGTGCTATTGCTGCACACAGCAAGAGTGAAGAATGGCTTATAAAGTAGAAAGAAGGCCAAAAGCTTGCACAGAAAGGGGTATTGGAGTACAACACCAGAGTGAAATCGTATGTGCTCGGGCTATATTGGGCTATGATAGTAAAGCCATACATACTCGGCTAGGCCATGGTGCCCAGTTCTTTGGTCTGACAGTTGCCTACATGTGAGTTAAAGGTAGTTGTAGATGAAACCAGCATCTACAATCAACTGACTTTAAGTAAAGGAGATGGCTGCCCACACTATGGGTGGGCCTCGTGCAATCAGTGGAAGGTCTCCATGGCAAGGTTCCAGAGAGAAGAGAAATTCTGTGCCAGGACTACATCTGCTCCTCTCTTAAGTTTCCAGCCTGCCTGACTGTCTTTCAGATTTAGGACTTGTCAGCCCCCCAATCAAGTGAACCAATCCCTTAAAATAAATTCTATCTATCTATCTATCTATCTATCTATCTATCTATCTATCTATCTATCTATCTATCTATCTATCTATCTATATCTATCTATCTATCTATCTATCATCTATCTATCATCTATCTATCTATCTATCTATCTATCTATCTATCTATCTATCATCTATCTATCTATCTATCTATCTATCTATCTATCTATCTATCATCTATCTATCTATCTACTGTTGTTTCTATTTCTCTAGAGCACTTTGCCTGATACAGAGGTAATCCAGGAAAGCCAAATGTAGGATTCAGGGTGATAGTTGGCTCGGAAGGGCAAAATAGAGGTGTTTTTTGTGGGTTGGTAACGCAAAGGATGCTTATTGCTTGGCTAAAATAGCTAAGTAATTAAATCAATCAATCAATAATAAAAGCAAGCCATGTATGGACCAATGATGAGAGTGTGTCAAAAGGCAAGATTTGTGGCTAATCCAATTCTGGCACCTGGAGTCCAAAAAAAGGAGATATATATGTAGCCTCAGATAGCACCTGACCACTACTTTCGCTGTTCTCCGTGAAACTAGGACTGCTTTGGAAACCCCCACAATTCTGCCAGGGAGTTGAAGCATAATTTTGTAAATGCTTTCCTCTCTCTCTCTCTTTCTATGTCTGGATTCACTAAGAACAATCCTTGTGAGTCTCTGCCTAATTGTCCATGGGCTGGGGCTTGGCTGACTGGTCCCCACACTCCAAGGCTCTAGAGACAAACGTGACCGCAGCCTCCCAGGTCAGCAGCTGGCTGGGGCTGGCCCTCCTCACACTAACTGGTAACCCGCCCCCCACCTCTCTCCCATTCTTAGGACAGAAGACCTCATGCAGTCTTTTACTTTAGCAGAAGTCGGGTTACGGACTTGGGGCCTGCAGCTAGGCATGGCTCCTAAGAGCTAAAACTCCAACACTCTCTTTCCTGAAGTACTTTACAGTAGAGGGAGGCAGAGAAACATAACAGTATCTTTGGGTCAGGAGGGCCCCGTTTCTACTCACCAGCCTCACATTTCCACCAGGAAGGCTGTTTTGATAGCGTGGCCCAGAACTGCTGTGAAAACCCGGTTCCAAAAGAGGCAAGGGCAGTGCCGCTGGTGGCTCCTAAGCCAAGCCGGCAGCCACAGACAGGGGTGGGGGGGCGTGGACCAGGAGGGCTTCCCGGACTCAGAGTCCTGGGGCATCCTCGGGCCATCTCTGCACCTGCTTCCCTGCTCTGCAACGCAGCACTGCTTTTCGTTTCTTTGTTGATTTGTTTGAGTGAAATGCATGTCTTCAAGTGTGCAATTCTGTTTTTTTGGCTTCTGCTCTGTTTTTTGCCTTTTTCAAAATGTCATGTAAGTGGGATCATAGAGTCTCTAGACCTTCGGGTCTGGCTTCTTTCACTTAGTGGAACGTGGTTTAGGTCCATCCGTGTTGCTGTGTTGTTGAGTCATACTCCATGCATGGATGTGCCACGGTTTATATACCCATTTACCAGCTAAGGGGCGTTGGGTTTTTTCACAATTCCCTTTTGGCTATTGGAGATTACCTACTGCTAATCCTTTAACTGGGTGCTTGTATTTAGCATTATGGACTCAATGGTCGAGAATAAGTTGCCATTTTTTGTCATATATCCAAACCTCATGCAACACACAGTAAGAATCAAAGGCACATGGACTGGAGGCACCACCTGTGAGCCAGACTGTGCCCCGAGCCCTCATCATATCCTTCCATCCTCTCTGCATCCTTGTGAAGTGGGTGCTTATTATCTCTATTTCACAAATGAAAATGTGACGCTTGAAGCTCAAGCAAATGCCCACATTCACCTAAATTTTAAGAAGTAGTAGAGTTGGTTGTCAGCACACAATGTCTGACTACCTTGCACAAAAGCAGTGTATACAGTTAACCTATTATCCAGAATGAACCCGTTTTTGTATGCTGACTCAGTAATGAGGGCAGGGATTTCCTGTGATTGTGTGATCTGAGCTTTATAGAATCGGGGATGACATCTGATCTGTGTGCCCTAAAAGACAGGTGTGCTCTCAGGTTCCAAGCTGTCAGAGCCTTCTGCACATCAGATGTGGAGGCGGTGGCAGTGGTGGCCACTTCCAGTGTCAATGTCACAAAGCAGAGTCAAAAGGAGATATACTGTAAGGAATTGGCTCACGAGACTGTTGGGACTGCAAATGAGAATTCTATAGGGCTTGCTGCAGGCTGGAAATTCTTGGGAAGGCGATGTTGAATTCTTGAGTCTAAATTCCTTGGAGACTGAAAATTCTGAAGAGTTGATGTCGAAGTCATGAGGAAGAAAATACTTCTGATCTCTGGAGCCCTCAGTTCCTGCTGTTAAGACCTCCAGCTGGTTGGATATGATGGAGGGTAACTGATTATAACAATGAGGCCAGCCTAAATAACTAGGCCATCCCAAACAACTGGACACCCAGCTACGGTTCACATAAAATGATCCAGCACAACCTCTGAAATTAATTGGTTATAATATGCTATTTGGGGCAAATTCATGTTTTGTGGAATAAAGGTAAATACAATAAAGGATAACACAAAATCATTAATTTGAAATTGCTATGGCCCATCCCAGAGCCTTGGAAAAGGGGCCATGAACTTAATTTTTATCGGCTTAGTGCTAAGTGCATCTCTGGTGTTATTTATACTTATATTTCTTTGAACAAAATCTATCAGTATATTGAACTTTAATAGGTATTAAGTCAATAGACTCAAATGCATCTTCTTGTGGATAGATCTTTTTAATGTTTTCCTATAAACAACAAAATGTTAACCATTGACCATACAGAGGAGTTTGTCAGACCCAACAGATTGGAGCCCGCTGGAACTGACTTGTAGGTCCTGTCCCCAGCCCAGCATGTGGGGAGGCCACGAAAGTTCCAATTCTAATTTTTATCAAAACAGATCTAGTAGGCAAAATTTTACTAGGCAACAAACTCAGCAAAGCAAACATATAACATTTTTCTACAATTAAATTAATTTTATTACAACTGAACCAGTTTTTACCTTGAGCCTCTTCTTCCATCAGTAGTCAGGACATAGTCAGTTCTGGACAAATTAGGGTGATTCCACATTTTCTCAGGCTTTTGATGGTTTCCTCCCCAGTCTGCTCCCATGGGCTTGTGTCTACGTGCTGGATTGGTGGAGGGGGGATTAACAGCATCAAGGCAAGGTAGAGGGGCTGGTGTCTGGTCTCGGGTAATTGTCACTAAACACGGGCTTCATCTTCCCTGGACCGAAGGCAGGGCTCTTAGTTCCTGCCTGTTCCCTGGCTGCTGGTCCTTAGTCTTGGCTAAGGCTTTGCCAAATGGGCCACCTTTTGGAGTCACACTCCGCCCCTCTCTTGGCTACATGCGAAATGCTCTAGTGACCCACCCACTCGCCGGGTCACATCATGCTGGGCATCAGGCCAATCCACGAGGCTCGTCCTCAATCTGAGCTCCAGATAGTGAGATTTGGGTCTTCTTCACAATCAGATCCCCAAATCGATGCCGGCATTGTACAAAAAGTCCTTTTTATCATGAATGACAGAGTTGGCAAGAAAGTAAAGACTCCACAGAGACTGAAAAATAAGCAAAAGCAGAAAACCTAGGGGGTCTGGTCTGGGACAAGCCCTCAGCCAAGCTCTTCTCATTGGCATAGATAATCCCAGCCACCTCCATACGTCTAGCTCATTCCCTCCAATCCTAAACAGAATGAAATCCACTTCATTGATGTGTAGACGCCATGATCTATCCTTGTGCAAATATAGCATTAACCCTAATTACGTTTTAGTAGTTGGAGTCTCTGTAAGAAATGTGAAAAAGAGAATCTTGAAATTAAATCTGTGCCTGAAAATCAATGCCTGGGATTTTCCTCTTTATTAATATTGACATGGAAGAGTAATTTGCCCAATAAATGCTTGCTGAATTTTCACATCCATGGAATAATGTGAAATATTTCTAACATATCTTTAAGTAAAATTATTTTAAAAGTTTTTCCTTTTGAATAGGGAAATATTTGTGTGTGGTAAGAGGTTATTTTCCACTTAATACTGTTAATGATTTGATCAATGATGAATAGTTCTCTACAATTTCCTTAGGTTTTATTAGCAATTTGTTTCTTCTAATATTCTGATAGAGCAAAGAAGAGAATAATGGCAAGGCTAATATCCCTAATGTTTCATTATTCAGTGGAGCTAGAACATGGATTTGTTTTGTGGCCTACAAAATAACAATGTAAAAGGATATTGGTTGCTATGCAAGTTTTTCAGATGAAAGAAAAATGCCTCTAAAGAAAAGAAAGCTAATAACCCATGGAAAATATCTGTGGGCACAATTTAAATCTAAGAGCTCTTCCTTCTTTGCTAAATCAATACTATTTCTGAAAAAAAAAAACAAAAAAAAAAAACCTGGAACATTGACATGAAGATGATTTATATTTATTTTCAGTTTCCAAGAAATTTTTTTTGTTGAAGAAATGTGCTGCCATTGTTTGGAAAAATAATCCAGCCCACTGATATTACCATTTAGTCCATAAGCATAAAACTACTGAAATAAGAAACAAAAATGTGGCAAATCCATCAAACTTATGGTAAATGGTATGGACTAGAATTTTAGAGTAAAGTTCATGCCTTGGAAATCCAGTAAAGAACACCAAAGATGTGGTTGTGATGTCACAGGTACAAGTCTGTGAACTTAAAAAACATAATCTTGTACTAGTCTCATTATAGTTTTAATGTGCATATCTCATTATAATGGGGCTGCACAGTTTTTCATATGGTTAAGAGCCATTTGTATATTCTTTACTGTGAACCTGTTCATGTCCTTGGTGCATCAAAAAACTTCTTTTTTATTATAATTTTTTATTTATTCATTTTTTTAAGGAGATACTGGGGATTGAACCCAGGACCTCATACTGGGGAGGCAGGTGCTTAACCACCAAGCTACATCCCCTCCCAGCTTGGTGCATTTTTAACATCAGGTTTTTGATAGTGTTTTTTTTTTTTTAATTGGTTTATAGATGTTCTTTACATATTATGGAAAACAGCCCTTAACAGTGATGAGTTGCAATTTTTCTTTTGTGCTTTGTCTTTTTTAAAACATTATATTTTTTATTTTTAAAGAAGCTTTAGATTATATAAATTTTACATAAAAAATATAGAGGATTCCCATATACTCCACCCCCTCCCCTCCCACACTTTCCCCCATTAACAACGTCTTTCATCAGTATGGTACATTTGTTACAATTGATGAACACACACTGAAGCATTGCTACTAACCATGGAGTAATAGTTTACTTACAGCTTACACTTTGCCACACAAATTTTATAAGTTTTGATTTATAAAACTGCCCCCATGTTGTACCTCTTCTTCCCTCTTTCTCCCCTCAGAACCTCTGGTGGCCACTGCCTTTATATCAATGATAAAAGTTCTTCCCTTGCTAGAATCATAATAAGTCTACTTTAGTCTATAGTTGCATTCCTCCCTTATGTTTGTTCATTCCTCGACCTTGAGGATTTGGGGATGGTGATGCCCACTCTGCTTCTGATTGAGGGGGGCTGAGATCCCATGGGGCAGATGGATGGGACTGTCTTCCTTGCAGTTGTAGAAGGGCATTGGGATGGGCGTTGTCCGTCATCACCCTTAGTTAGTTGTCCCGGCTTTTAACTCCCAAAGGGCGCTCTGAAGTCCTTAGGGAGCAATATTCTGGAGTCAGCACCACAGCGTCCAATCCAACTTCTACCTCTCACTGCACCTTCCTGAGCTTGTTATATCACTTTTCTTGGTTAGGTGAGACTGCTACTGCCTCCTGCCAATCATGGTTGTTGCAAGAATAAAATTTTTAAAAATGAGTATAAAATTCTTAAGACAGAGTAGATGATATTAAGCAAAATGTTTTATTATTATCATCATTTTTTACAAGGGAACAGATGTTAATGGTGCTTCCTATGTGGGGTTCTGTATTTATGTTAAATTGCAGCCTAGTAATGTTCAGCAGACTAGAATGGTTTCTACCAGGAGTGAAATGTGAATTACTTTGGGAAAGTGCTCTGAGTTCTAAGATGTCTGTCTTGGAATGAACTTTTGAATAATGGTTTATTTTAATTTGGGGACAGTCTGTGCAAGTGAGATTTACTTCTCTGTACTTAGCAATGATTTCAGCTAGTGTTTTTGACTGAGCCATTCTTTCAGTCACAATGTAGGAAAGATTCTGGGAACAAGAAACAAGAATTCTGGAACCAAGCCTTCTCCCAATTCTCAGGGTCATTTTGAGCAGAGGCTTGATTTCAGTGGACCTCATTCTTTAAATTTACAATGAACGAGGTACATGGATGAGATAATTTCCAAGCCCCATGTCTGATAAAATTCTATACTATTCATCTTGCTATAAATAGGAATGTCATAGGGAAAATTAACTGGTAAAGCAGAAAAGATTTTCTAAAATATGCCCATAATTTTTTGTTATCATTTGGAAAGGACTGCTAGTCTTTATACCATGCTGGGTATATAAAGATTTGTTGAGCCATATGATTTTGCTTCTGCTTGTAAATCACAGTAGACAGTTGTAGAAAGTCTTTCCTTAAGATAAATTAACAGTAGTTTCTGGAGAGTGCAACCAACTTATTATTATGAAAAACAGATAAATAAGGGGAAAAGTCAGTATTTATTCTGTTTTCCCAGGCTAATGGTATCATTGGCTAACCAAATTGTGAATGAAGAGAAGTTTATACTTAAAGAAGAATTTCAGCTAATAAAGAAGAAATGATAGCATTGGGATATAACCATTTTGTAATCTCAAGGAGCAAGCAAAGCTCAGCATTGAGCATCAACAAGGGTTAGCATTAAATAAAGAGGGACAACAAGACCCTGTGTCTCCTCATGGAGATTATAATCTTGTCAGGGAAAAATCAATTGATCCTAACTCATGGATCGCTTTTGCATCCTGATTCAAATCGTAAAATCTATAAAAATGATTTATAACATTTATGAGACGATAGGGATTTTTAATACTGTCTAGAGATATTTGATGATATTAAGAAATTATAATATTTAAGATGTGATAATATTTTAGTTTGTTAAAGAAATAAATCCTTTGCTTTTAGATACATCTTGGCACATTTACAGATGGAATGATACGTTTTCTTCAGAATAACATGGGGGTGGGAGAAAATGTAGTGGGGCATCAATTAAAAAAGAGGCGCAATTTAAGGTGCATATGTAAAGCCCAGGGGCCCTAGAGAAAGCAAATGGCCAGGAGTTGGAGTAGTTGAAGTTAAGTGATAGGAGCAGGGAATTGTATGTCTACTTTTACAGATGTTTCGCATTTTTCACAGTAAATAGTTTAAAACTAAGTAAACATCAGCAGATGAAAAAAAAAATCTGTCTTCAAAGCTCATTCCATATTTATAAAAACATTTGGATATTGAAGTGTTTTCGGCACCCGAATGGTCCATTCCATTCTAATGCAAAACGGACCTATTTTATAAAATTTCACATCCTAGTAAATAAGAAGATGCTCACTTGCACCCTATTAAGAGGTGGAAGTGGGACATAAACATGGTAGGTCAGAGCCAGCTTATGCAAGCTTGAGAGAATCAGTTATTCAATTTCCAGTTCTTAAACACAGCCAGTAATAAAATTAAATTATATGAAGTCATAATTAAATAATTTTTATATATTTTAAAAATAATACTCAAAACTCATCACTTCCTGATTATTTTACTACATTTTCCTTTATTTATGCTCTTAAGGTTATTTGCATCTATCATATCTGAATGGTGAAAAACTATATAGTAACATATAGTATAATTTCGTGTTCAGTAATGTCAGGTTGGTTGCTTGGAAATGGTTGTATTGGGAGCATTTACACTATGTAAATTGTCAAATAACTACACACCAGGGCTTTTCCCCCCTAAGAGCCAATTGGGAAACATACCAGCCTACATCTGACAAAAAAATAGTTTATTTGGCTCTTATATGAGTAAACATGGCAGTATACTTAAAAATTAATAGAGAAAATTACTTTCCAGTGGATCTAGGAAAAGGATGGAAAATTTTATTTGAAAGAAAGAAATTTCCAAGGGAACATTTCACCAGAAAAGACATTTGGGGGTTATCTCCATTTGGGTTTCTTTGATGCTGGGCTCTGCTGGGCTCTTGAGCTTCCTTCTGTCACAGCATAAACTGGTTGCCTTCTGTTTTTGTACTCAAATGTCCATGGATTGTATGTTGCTTGAAGGCAAGGACTACATTTTTCTGTTCCTATTCCTCGTACCAGAATAGTACTGAAAATGCACCCAAACTAGGTATCTTTCAGAACTGAAAAGTGCAGGTTTGTGTAGGTTTTAAAAACAAATGACTATTATAACAACTTCTTGAAACTTCTCAAGCCAAAATAAATATCATCAAGTAAATTTAATAAATCAAATATATTAAATCAGGAACGATCTGATAGTTTGAGTGATGGATTTAAATATCTGCCCTGGTGGCTCCTCTCCTACAGAGCATCTTTAAATGGCTCTTTATCACCCATAGAACAAAGTCCCAGATGTTTCCCAAGGCACATCAGACCCTCCATGGTTTGGCTGCATCCCTCACACTAAGATAATCTTTCATTATTCTCTGTCTCAAAAGGGAGGTGCCAGCAACTTGGAGTTGAGTTGCATGTGGGCCACTGCTCTGCTCCCAATTCTCTTTTGTACCTCCCTGCCTGTTTTGCTTATCTCCTCTGCCTGGAATACCCCCTCTTTTATCATTTGGTTAACTCTTACTTATCGTTTAGGAGTTAGCTTGACATTTTCCCAAACACATGTACACAGTATCCATCTCTATCATTAACCCTCCCATTCCTTTATAACTAAGCATTTATACATTTGTCTCCTCTGTTCATCCATGAGTTCCTTGAAGGTAGTAAATACATTTACTCATCAGTGTATTGCCAGTGCTAGCAGAGTGCCCGGTACCTTTGGCTAAATGAATAATGAACACATGAATTTATTTATATTTATTTAATGTCTTCAATGGGCTCATCTTTGTGACAGATACTATGGAGATACAAAAGAGGCGTTAAAAGTGTTCTTTCTTCTCAAAGCATTTTTAGTCTAACTGGGGACACCCCACCCCACCCATGGAATATTTACATAATTTTATCAGTAACGTGCAGGCATGTGCTAATTTATTGGAGAGACACTGTAAGTTCTAGAAGACATTGACAAGGAAGAAGGCCTCAGTTCTTCAGTGAAGACTCTAATGGATGTTCTCAGTCTCAGCTCGGTCTCTTGTTTACGAATTTACATGTATCAGGCACTGTGCTAAGTAATTTATTTAGAATATTGCCATTACTTATCTAAACAAAATGAGGGTAAAATTTACAACTCCCATTTTATAAATGAGAAAATTGAGCCTGAGAGAGATAAAATAATTTTCAGAGAGGGGTAAGGCTTACATTCGAACTCGGATTTGTGTGCATTAAGAACTGTGCCTTGAGAACTGCATGTACTGTCACAAGGAAGAGGAAAGACCAAATTAGTTCTTGAAAGATTGGTACATAATTTGGAAAGTGTGGCAGAAGGAAAAGGGTATTTCGTGTAGTAGCGAAAAAGGCATAAAGGCCAGACACTGGGAATAAATGCAAGTTTATAAGCTGGTGAGAAATCTGTCCTAGTTGCTGGGGCATCTTCAGGATGTGTATGAACATGAGGTGGGAGGACTGATTTTCTTGAATCCTTTGAAAGCCAGGCAGAGGAATTTGGCTCTGAAATAGGAAGCCATTAAGGTTTTTGAGCTAAAGAGTACAATGAAAATTATGGAATTCAAAGGACATTAGAAAATGTACCAGTTTGGCTGCAAGAGTAAGAATGGAAACAGATGTTGTAGTCATACAGGCTTGAGGCAGCATAAAACTGAAATGGGATAACAGAAGTTTTCTTTGGAATTCTGATGTTTTTTCATGATTATTTCTCTTAACTGATGATAATGATGAAATCACAAAACAAAGTCTCATAATTGGGCAGGTAATTACTCGTCTATTTTTTTCCCAGCAACCATGGTATAAATTCAACATCCTACCTTAAACAGATTGACTGCTATGGCAGCATCTAGTATTCAGCACAACAGATGCAGTCTCAATCCATTTAGAGTGAGGCAGTTTGTTGTGTAGGGCATTTAGTATTCCAGGGACCAGGGCACCAAAGTCCAGCAACAAAACCAGTGCCGTTGTGTTTGCCAGTACTTCCTGGCACATGTCCAAATATCCTGTAGGGAGGGAGTGCTACCTCCAACTGAGAGCTGGTCATATCAGCCATCACGAATTCTTATCATGAATTCAGTTTCTTGCTCGTTTTCTTCAGAAGTGCCTTATCGTATGAGACGATTTCATACTAAACAACACGTATTTTATTTGCAGGGAAGACCTAAAGGAGGTTTAGTTACTCAACAAGTTGACCTCCAAAGTCTCTGACCAGATGAATTATTTGAACCCATTTGAAATGTTTCTTAATGGCCAAACGGAGAATTGCAAACAAATGACATGAGCGATATCAGAAGAGTATGTGGAAATAATGAATAATCATTCATAATAGTGAAATCACAGCTTATTCAGGTTGCAAGAGATTTGAGGTTAAGATCACTTTAGTGTGCATTCAGTGAAACAAAAACTTGAATGTAAATTCTTCCAAAGGGAAAGAAAGATGAGCGTAGGGTTAAGCAAGACTAGTGGGTTTTTAATAACAAATCTTTAAATGAGAATTAGCTTTTGATGTCTTTAGTCCATGGAGACTGAAAAGATTTCCAAAATTTGTGTTTTGCAGAAATGAGTGGGTGGAGATGGTGGTTGGATTGACTTCTAGTTACAGCTCAATTCTTGCTGTAGTTCTCAGGGAATATCATTGCATTTTGACTTTTAACAAGTATAACAGTTCATGCACCCAAGGTAAATCTTATCTCTCTTTCTAAAGTCTTTTCTAAAAAAGTCTTTTCTCAGCCAGCTAGATTGGCAAGAAGCAAGGATCAGACTGGGGGAAGAATGATTTATCAAACCGAGGGGCTCAGAGAGGGTGAGAACAGAAGATGAGCTGAGATGTCTCCAAGCAGAGATGCTAAGTATGGGAGCAGGTGGAACAAGCTATCTGAAGATGGGACTTCTAGAGTCTCTACCCACCAAGAGCTGAGAGCCTGATTAGTGAGACAAAACTCCAACCCGTTGAGACCAAATGGCAGAGCAGAGTTGATGCTCCTTCCAGGAGAACGCCAGAAGAAGAGGGGATGGCCAACGCCAGGGAGATCAGGGTAGGCTCCGTGTAGGGGTGGACTCCGGGATTGAGGACACAGTTTTGACATGACCAGGTACCCTGATTAGAGCAATCTTAGGTTTTGCTTAGTGTTTGAATATACACATCTGAAACACCTGCTTCTATGAAGATATTTAAAAATGTTGGTAAGGTTTTCCATGACCTAGATGTTGCCGTGGAAGGGATTTCCTGACTTTGCTCTGCTCTCCCCGGATTCCGTTTCCCACACAGAAGCCTGAACAAGCCTCCTGAAACACAAGCCGGAAGTTGTTGCTCCTCCCTCAGATCTCTCCAATGGCTTCCCGTGCCCCTGGCGGCAGCAGCTGAAGTCCTTGCCACGTCCCCCAGGGCCTACGTGATGGCCCCCGGAACCTCTCTGGCCTTGTCCCTTCTGTGTCCCCCTTGCTCACTTTGCACCACCCACTGGCCTCCTTGGGACGCTCTTCCCCGTCAGACTCGCCTCCTTTCTAGCACCTCAGCATTGGCTGCTCCAGGGTCCTGGCAGGCTCCCCACACCTGCCCATGGCTCCCTCCCTCTCCTCTGGCCCGTCTTTGCTCAGTGTCACCTTCTCAAACAGCTCCCCTCCCCTTTCCTCCCCACCCTTTTTTTTTTCTAGGCGGTACTGGGCATTGAACCCGGGACCTCATACATGGGAAGGTGTTCAACAATTGAGCTACATTCACTCCCCCCAATCCTTTTTAAAGTGTCAGCCAAGCCCATCCTGTGCACTCCCAGTTCTCCTACTCTAGGATTTCTTTCTTTTCCAGAGAACTGCTTATTCTCAAAGTGTAGTAATTTGTTTCTCACTTTCATTGTTTACTGCCTGTCTCTGCATGCTAGGATGAGTAGATCTCTACTGATGTGCATGATGATCAGTGCCAGGCACATGTACACAGGCAATACCTGTTTATTGAATTAACTAATGGATTAAACTTCCCTTTGCTCCTAATGGACACACTGATGGGGATGTCAAAGCTTAAGGCTTAAAGAAACATACTAGAGATAAAACTCTGTGCAGCACTACTTGAAATAATAGTGATGTTTTCTAGGAGACAACCTGCTTCTTTTGGAACTATATGTCAACCCTGCCAGAAAACTCTGCCCTCAGATTGCCTTTCTATTTTATTAGCTGCTCTCTCCCTAGAAGCACATCAGTCATTCACTCTCCCTTTCTCATATTATGTACAGAGCTGACAAAGCCCATTCTGACCTGCACTGCATCTATAGTGTCGAAGTTTGATGCATCCTCATTGCAAACCCTTTCCCATCTGAGCAGACGTGGATTTCAGTATTATCATCTGCAGCCTCCTTTGCTAGCACAGAGATTTGGGGGTGAGGAGGAGAAAAGAGGCGCTACCTGGAGCAAACTTCAGTAGCACGCAGCGTGTACAGTTGGAATCGGTCACATATAAAACAGTTTTATCGTTTGATTAGGAGCTGACATTTCAGGGCTCAGCACCACAACCTTGACTGAAGTTGTTAATTGCGCCCATTGGTTCATGAGCTCGTGCTTAACTCCTTAACAGGTTCCCAGGCCTTTATAATATCAGCATAAGGAACTATATTTAAGGCAGAACGTACACTGTAGAAAGAACTAATGATAATTGAATGACTGTTTCCTTAAACACAGAAGTAAACACTTGACCATCACAGCAGTGTGATTCTGGCACTGACCCCTCAGAAGGAAAGCCTCATGAGGGTGGGGGCTGGTTTTGTCCTGCTTGTCACTGGGTCCCTGGGTGGGCAGATAGCAGGGGGCTGAGCAATCATTGCTGAAGGAATCAGACAGGAAAAGCCAGTGGCCCTAGCGGCTACAAGTGTGGGCTCCAAACCCTTGCAGGCTCTTGCACTTGACTGTGACTGTAAATTCAGGCAAGTTATCGGTCCTCTCTGTGCCTCAGTTTCCTCACCTATAAAGTATGGGTAAAACTGCTTCCTGTCTCATGAATGTGTGGTGAGGATGGAATGAATTAACGCCTGTCAAAGCTCTCGGGACAGTGGCTGGTGGGGGCGAGTGCTTATGAAGGGTCACTTTTGTATTTACCGGGATCATCACTGGGGGCCACAGAGAACTTTTGGGGGCAATTTTTAGAAAGGCAGCCACCACGGACCCGCTAAGACCATTAAACTGTGTTTCACTCAACATAGTTTCTCCGGAGGCTTTCCAACTGGTCACCATGCGTCCACAGAGCTGGCCCTGGGCCATCCACAGCAACCAACCCCACATGGGTTAGGAGGTGAATTGTGTGCCCCCGAAAGATATGTTGAAATCCTAATGCCTCGTACCTCCAAATGTGACCTTACGCGGAAGCAGGGCCGTTACAGATGGAACAGGCTAGCAGGAGACACACTGGAGTAGGCTTGGCCCTTCGTTCCTTATGACTTGTGATCTTATAAGAAGATGAGAGAAGACCCAGACAGACAGACAACGAGGAGGACACCATGGAACGCTGAGGCAGAGGTGGAAGTGCTGCGAGACAAGCACCTCCAATGGCTGCCAGCAAACCACCGAAAGCCAGAAGGGGTGCACCCAAGTCCTCCACCACAGGTTCTAGAGGGGCGTGGCCCTGCCGACACCTTGATTTCAGACTTTTAGACTCCAGCACTGTGAGACAAAAAGTTTTTGTTGTTTTAAGCCATCCGGATTTGGTAATTTGTTCCAGTAGCCCTTGCAGACTAAACAAGTGGAGACCCACAAAAAGCACACCTAATACCACTGTCTCTACCGGGGAGTGAGAATGAGCCAACGACCCTCACCGGCCCTTGGTTTTGCCAGACAGGACATTCTGGGAAACAGAGCAAATATAGTAACCACAGTGTATTCCTAGTTGCTCAGCCTAAACAATGCTATTTTCAGACTTAAAATTAGCAGTTAACTCTAATTGTGCTTCCTGCAAGGTAATTCTGATGCTAATTGTCACTGAACGATTAGCACTGCCAATCTTGATCTTGTAGAAGAGAAGAAAGTTCTGAATCTGGGTGCCCCTTACACTCCCTCATTCTCTGCAGATGGCGAACTTGGGAAGAGCCCGTTTTCTGAGTTACAAGGGAGAGCAGAGCTTCATGTTCTCTCACTGTGGCTGGTGAGCTACCCCTAATCTCATCAGGTTGACATAGTGATGTCTTTATAATCTGTACAGCATTATAAGATAGGGACACAAGGAAAGCTTGCCATGAATGTAACTAAACTTTTTAGTATAGGGCCCCATGTAAATTGAAGTGACAAGTGGTTCCAGAAGCAGCAAAATGCTATTAATTCCTCTTCAGGCAATTGGTAATAAGTAGTTTAAAATATCGGGGGAAATTATATCTGCTACTCTACGCACATTATAAATTGAGTATTTGTAAAAGTTTAGTTCATTCATAAGAGAAAAAAATATCTTCCAAGTAATATATTCAATGACTAACTGGTGGATAAAGATAGATAAAATGCTCATTCTTGCATATGATATTAAAAATAGCCAAATACCCAGTTTTAAAACAACAGTGATTTAGAAACTGGTCAAATGATATTTGAATTTAATTTCAAAACATCAGTTATACATTAAGACTCATTTAATTAATAATTCTAAAACGTCCTCTGAAAATTAAAAAAATATCAAATACTATAAAATATATAGTAGTTGTTTGAAAATTGAATGAAAATTATTCATTATTAATTTTTTCTGCTTTTAGTTGCCTCTAATTTGTAGAAAATTATTTTATGAATATTATATATTCTGTAATTTTGAATTAATCATTTGTCGTTTGGAATCAATGCCTCTATTCCTACAACAAAGATTGTCCTTAAGTCTCATGAAATGAAAAAGAAAATACCAGGTAGATGTATAGTTGGTTGAAGAGTTGTGTAAGGAATTTAACTGGAATTCTAGAGCGTTCTAACTTGGACCCATCTGGATAATAGAATATAAATATTACAATTAAATTACCTATTTCCTGAGTTTCATTGTGGGTGTGAGGCATAACAGGGGTCAATGACTAAGGAGTAGCTCATTGAAGGATAAAGGAAGAATAAAAATCATATCATAATTTAGGAAGATTAATATATACAAGCACAATTATAAAAATGATGGTCAAAATTTACATTCCACTCAACATGAGCCAATCACTCTTAGAAGCACTTTATAGGGACTAACTCATATAAGTACAGAGAGGACTGATTTTGCACACACAAAAAAACAGAAAAATGTCTAGTAATAAAATGGTGCATTTAAAAAGAGGTCAGGATCAGGCTAGCCACAAATAGGACGTTTGGAAATGGAAACCAGGATGCCATGGGCTAATGACAAACTCTCCCTATAATACTACAATAGGCACGGTGCTTTGGGATGGAGTTCAAATAACTCTGTTATTCTTGTATTTCTCTCATGGAGTAACACGATCATATCCCCCTTCTCTGGTTTTGAAAGATCCAAGTGAAGCAGGATTCAACAGCTTAAGAATGGCAAAAAGAACTTGAAAGGTTTTGATGGAGAGATGAATGAAATCCATCATTCATTCATGCATTTAGAATGAAAGAGAAAGCAGACTCCTGGGAGAGGATACAGAAATCATATAGCCTCAAGGAAAAAAAGGCTGAGCAGAAACAGATTTGTACGGTTCGTTTTTCTTAGTATATGTATATATATATAAATTTTTATCAAAGCTTCTCCTGTTCCAAAAAAGACTACATTCAGCAAAACTGGAAGTATATCTCAGCACCTGCTTAAAACGAGTATAAAAATAAACCCTATTTTGAGAATGGCCAGATACTACATTAAACCAGGAAACAGTAGAATCTCTTCCCTTCCACCTTATCTTTAAAATTAGGACAAATTCCCTTTGAGCTGATGTAGACATGGATACACTCATACAGACAAGAATGGCTGAGATGACCCCTTGGCATGTGCTCGAAACCTGTACTTCTTGGTTTATGCATTCTTTTTATTACAACAAGTCAATAAATTTGTACATAAACAAAAGCAAGCTTCCCTCCCTGAATACTTTAGTTCAAACTGGGGAATATAACCACAAACCCAACATTCCTCTTGGTTCTTTTATTTGTAGTTAAAAAAGAAAATCCATATCAAGAAGTATACCCTTTTGACTAGCACAAAACACCTCAACTAGTTGTAGGAGAAAACAAAGTCTCTTATGCAAGCTGTTTAGGAACACCCTGGAGGCCTGACCAGTTGGCTCTGAAATGAAGAGGGATTTCGTTTTTCCTATTATCTCCAATGTGCAGATACACACCGAAATCACTTCTTTGAGGTCAGAGGGGAAAGGAAAAAGAATCTCACATTTATGGCATCACTCCCTGCTTTTTTATGTGCCTACCGTGCAGCAGATACTGTGGTAGGCACTTTCAAGGGTCTACGCCCTGTGTGAGTGCAAGGAGCACTCTCACGCTAGCTCGATCCATGAAGAAATGAAGGCAGGGAGCATCAACACCATTTACACAAGGACGTGGCTCTTGCAGCCTACAACACACACTCTGTACCACTGCTGTGTAAGTCTGCCGTCCAATTAATTTCACACGTGTTCTGCAGAACATATGGCACACTGATGACTAATCTCTGATTACTTTATGCTCCAGAGAAAATGCTGGTGGCATTATGAGATCCATTTTGCCATTTCACCCTATCACCAGGACATCTTATTATTTGCAATACATCATTATAGCCTCATTCCCCCATCAAGCTATTGCCAGGTAACTGCTTATTCTCTGCTGAGAAACCAGTCTTCCTGTCTCCCCAAGACAGCTCCCTTTTAGCAACTGGACCCTTTTATCAATTTTCCCACATTTAAAATGTGCTGACCCATTCATCCATAAATTGGTAGACAGAAATATTCTACAGGATGTGAAATTACATATTAATGTATAGATTTTAAGCTTCAATTTTCACTTTGAGAATTTTCTATGTGCTTCCTAGAACCTTTCACAAGAACAATCAGAAGGTTAAAAAGATAGCTAATGAACAAAAATGAAAATTCATCAACACTTCTGATACAGGTAAAATCACAAACAATGGGGGAAAGGATTATCTCAAATAAGCAATGGATTATAGGCCTAGTCTAGTTATAGATATAGGTATATAATGCTAGGAAAATAAATAAGTCATTTTGTTATGGAATTATTGTGTTTTGGGTTTCACCAAGATTCTATTTTATATGGTTTGCCCTGTGCTATTTTACCTTGTTGGACAATGAATCTTCTTTATTTTGAAATAAGATAAATTACTCACAAAATCAAAGGCAATTAAATATTTTTGCTCAACTAAAAAGAATTGCTGGCCATAAAATGTAATTTATGCCCAAACCATGGGAAGCAAAGTAAGCAATGAGGATCATTTTTGTTTTATATTCAGTAGAGATTGGAGTTTTAATTTTTATCTTTAGACACTAATAGATTAATTCATGTCTATTGTTTTGAAAAATAAGGGAGCTCCTAGGGATCCTCGTTAGTCTGCTTAAATGAGGAAACCTGTTGCTTGTCCATTGCAGCAGACGGTGAAAGACAAAACAAAATGTGCCACTACATCTAGTGCCCCATGGAGATAGCAACACACTGTCACCTCACATCCTATTTGACAAAAGTCCACCTTCAGTATCAAGTAACGAGTGGGTGAAGAGAGAACAACTTGGTTTCTTAGATAAAGAAAACTGACATAAATAAAAATTGGATTTAAAACATCTGACCTATTTTTACACTGACCCCAGAAGAAATAGAATACTTCAATAAACCAATCACGAGTAAAGAGATCAAAACAGTCATCAAAAACCTCCCAAAGATGAAAAGCCCAGGACCAGATGTCTTCTCAGATGAATTCAACCAATCATTTAAAGAAGATCTAATACCAACTTTGCTCAAACTCTTCCAAAAAATTAAAAAGGAAGGAATACTACCAAACTCATTCTATGAAGCTAACATCACCCTAATACCAAAGCCAAATAAAGTTATTTTGAAAAAAGAAAATTACAGACCAATTTTTAAAGTGAATCTAGATGCAAAAATCCTCAAGAAAATACTTGCTAACTGAATCCAAAAACACATAAAATATATACATCAAGATCAAGTGGGCTTTATACCAGGTATGCAAGGGTGGTTCAACAGAAGAGAATCAGTCATGTAATACACCATTTAATAGACTGAAGAAGATAAATCACATGATCATTTCAATTGATGCAGAAAAGGCATTTGACAAAATACACCACCATTTCTTGATAAAAACATTCTGAAAGATAGGAATAGAAGAGAACTTTCTCAATACGATAAAGTGCAGATAAGAGAAACCCACAGCTAACATTGTACGTAAGGGTCAAGGATCGAAAGCTTTCCCTCTGACATCAGGAATAAGATAAGGATGCCCACTCTCCTCACCGTTATTCAATACTGTGCTAGCAGATCCACCTAGGGCAATTAAGGAAGGAAAAGAAATAAAAGGCATGCAAATAGGAAAGGAAGAAGTAAAACTTTCATTATTCACTGATGATATGATCTTATACTAAGAAAATCCCAAAAAATCCACAACAAAACGATTAGAACTTATAGACCATTTCAGCAAAGTGGTGGGAACCAAGATAATACACAAATATCAATAGCATTTCTATATACTACTAATGAGCAATCTGAGGAGTGACTAAAATAATCAAATATTAAGGAATAAATTTAATCAAGTGCATAAAGGACCTGTATTCAGAAAACTATAAAACATTGCTAAAGGAAACCAAAGAAGACTTAAATAAATGGAGGGACATTTTGTGTTCATGGATTGGAAGACTAAATATCATTAAGATGCCAATTCTGCCCAAACAGATCTACAAATTTAATGCAATCCCAATAAAAATTCCAATAACTTTCTTTGTAGAATTGGAAAAGCCAATTATCAAATTTATCTGGAAGGGTAAAAGTCCCCAAATAGCCAAAAATATCTTAATAAAAAGAAGAATGAAGTTAGAGGACTCTTACTTCCAGACTTAAAGCATATTATCTAGCTGCAGTGTTTGGAGAAAAAAAAAAAAAAAAAAAGCATAGTACTGATATAAAGTTAGACAGATTGACCAATGGAATCGAATGGAGAGTTTGGAAATAGACCTACACATCGATGGTCAAGGGATTTTTGGCAAGGCTGTCAAACCCACTCAGTGGGGTCTGAATAGCCTATTCAACAAATGGTGCTGGGAAAACTGGATATCCGTATATAAAAGAAAGAAAGAGGTCCCTTATCTCACACCCTATACAAAAATTAATTCAAATTGGATCCAGGGCCTAAATATAAAAACTAGAACCATAAAACTCTAGAAGAAAATTTAGGGAAATATCTGCACAATCTTGTGGTTGGTGGTGGTTTCTTGGACCTTACTCCCAAAGCACAAGCAACTAAAGAAAAAAATAGATAAATGGGGCTGCCTCAAAATTAAATACTTTTGTTTTTCAAAAGACTTTGTCAAGAAAACAAAGCAGGAGCCTACTCAATGGGAAAAAAATCTTCAGAAACTATATATCTGCTAAGGGATTGATCTCCATGTTACATAAAGAGATCTCACAATTTGACAAAATGACAAGCAACCCCATTAAAAAATGGGCAAAATAATTGAACATTTTTCCAAGATGGAAATACAAATGGCCAAAAGACACACGAAAAAATGTTCAACATCATTAGTTATTAGGGAAATGCAGATCAAAACTACAATAAGATATCATCTCAAACCATACAGAATGGCCATTATTAAAAGAACAGAAAACTTCAAGTGCTGGAGAGGATGTGGAGAAATAGGAACACTCCTTCACTGTTGGTGGAGTGTAAAATGGTGCAGCGTCTGTGGAAGACAGTGTGGTGGTTCCTCAGGAAGCTAAATATAGAACTGCTATATGTTCCAGCAATCCTGCTACTAGGAATATATTCAGAAGAACTGAAAGCAAGCACATGAACAGATATTTGCACACAAATGTTCATAGCAGCATTATTCACAATTGCTAAAAGATGGAAAAAACCTAAGTGTCCATCAACTGATGAATGAGTAAACAAGATGTGTATATTCATATGATGGAATATTATTCAGGTGTAAGAATTAATCAATTGGGGAAGCACATAAGAACATGGAGGGAACTTGAGGATATTATAATGAGTGAAATAAGTCAGACACAGAAGTGCAAATATTGTATGGTCTCAGTGATATGAACTAAATGTAATGAGTAGACTTATGGAGTTGGACTATGAACAACAACATTGTAATGTTTTTGTAGCAAAAACAAAATTGGTACTATATTAATTCTAAGGGTAAAAAAAAGATTATGGAGTTTTGTGAAATATAAATACGATTAAATTTTTCTTCTTCTTTTTTTTTTTTTTCATTAATAAGGAGACCTTGACTATGTCATTTAACTAATCTGTGTTCATCTGTGTATCTTTCTGAATCCTAGAGTAAGGACTGAGTTAGCAGGTGGAATTAGATAAGATAAAAGAGCCTGAAAAAGTACTTTTTAGGAGTGTTTCCACAATGTGCCGAACTGCCTTTTTTCTGGTCTTTTAATTTTGTAAATTTGAAAGAAAGTTGTTTAAAAAAAGAATGCAGGCTGACAAACACTGCCATTTCAACTGGTGGCCTCCAAGTCTGTCATTTTAAACTTCATTGCAAATTCCTAGGAGGGAGAAAGAACACGAGAAGCAGGCAGGGGCAGTTCTAGTGGTGCAGGCTGCCACATGGGTCCATCACGCCTGTTCATATTTCATCCACCAGATCTCAGTCACAAGATCACACCTGACTAAAAAGGAGCTGGGGAATATCCTCAAGCTATATGCCCCCCAAAAGGAGGAGAATATGGATTTTGATGCACAGCTAGGATTTTCTATGATAGTTTACCCAATGGCTAACAAACATCACTTCATACCATTCTTCCTAATATAAAACATATCATCTCTCCAAAGGGATGCACCTAAAATTTCATTTAAACGTGAATTCATAACAAACTCCTGGAACTCTGGGTGTTCTTCATTCCTCTAGACCAAGTCTAGATGTCCTACTTCGTAGTTTCATGGCCGGAAAAATAAGATGCAAGTTATCTGTTTCCACTCCCCATTAGATGAGACAAGATAACCAAAATAAAACCTCACATTCACGAAAGTTTTAAATGGAAATGAAATAGAAGTCCTGGACCACAGCAGTGATGGATCCAATCAGACCGACATTGTGCAGCGAACACCCCCCACCCTCCAGCTGCCTTCTGTCTTCTCCAACACCCACCCCTTCCACCCCACAACCTCTGAGGCATGGGGGTATGTCTTGGCTAGACCCTGATGGTGCCCTCTGGCTGGAATTCCTCGTAGCCCCTGACCTTACTTTCTGGGAGTTTCTTGTTTATTGTACTCCAAAAGGCCCTCCCTGGTAGATGTTAACTTTTTCAGGCTGCTTCCCGCTGGTATGAAGCTGGAGTCCTAGGCTTTGTGTGACAGTCCCCAGCTTTTATTGAGCTAAGCTAATGGTTTATTTGGCAATATAGTTCTCCAAATACCTTAGTAAAATTTTGTTTTATTTACTTCCAGTTCATATCATATGCCAATTAGCATACCCCCAAATCTTTCAGATCTGGATTTAAATCTGCATTATGTCTTTTATTTTTATCCCTGGTGCCATCCTCTTTCTGCTCAATGTCTGTGCCTTTGACACCAACTGAATCAATTAAGCTTGAGTAGGAAGGTAACATGCAATTTACCTTTTGTTTTTCTGCCTTTCAACTCCCATTTCAGCTTTATTTCATATAGGTTAAGGTTGAGAAACAGTTGGTATTTTTTAGTCTCTATAAAGGTCCAAATTTCTAGAGTCCAATCCCTTTCAATTATTCTTTCAATCCAGCCAATTCTTTCCTTAGCTTTTCATTCCTTTTTCTCTTAAAATAACTTGCTAAAGGCAGGAAGTGCAACCAATGCACACTCACATTTCTAGCATTTTACTACCTCTTCCCTCAGAGTTACAGGTTTAGTAAACACTCCGGTCTGCCTAGCAAGTTATTCCAGTCAAGAGCTTTTACCACATTTTTTCCCACAGCATGACACAGCTCTTCAAGTTTCCCAGCTATAGCTGTTTCTTCACCGTCCTCACCATACGTTTCAAGTTTGTGTTAGGTCATTACCCCCACTGACCTAATACTGCACCAGACAACCTTACTGGACAGGGTGATGCTAACTACTCTAATAAATGAACCCCAAAGATGTATAGCACTTGCTCAATCACAGTAGGGGTTTCCTTGTCATTCATAAGACCATCCAGAGCAAGTTCTGCTGGTCAGGAGGATAGTGCCTCCATGTGGTCATTCCAGAATCCTGGCTGAGGGCACCCTCCATATTCCACCAGGGGCATCTAAGTGATTTGGGTGTTTGCATCCCAGGCAGCTAGAGGTGCAAATAGCAGGAAGAGGCACAGGTGGGAGCCTCTTGTGGGCCAGGGCTGGCAGTGGCACCTACCACTTCTGCTCCATCTCCGTTGTCCCAAGGCCAAAACTACCCAATGGGAAATGTAGTGTAACTATGTATTCCAGAAGAAAAGAACATTGATTCTTTTCTTCTGGAATACATAAGAATTCATGGAACATCGAGTAGTCTCTGACACAACTTGATGAGTCAAATGGAAATAAGCCATTATGTTGTGCTCAAGGATAAGTTGAAGTTTGTGAGACAGCTGAGCCATGTACAAGAAATAAAGCCTAAATCCAGATGCTTGGCTCTAAGAGCAAGTGTTCACCTAGGCTGGATGACCAGACGTTGGCTTTCATCTTTAAGCCTAGCCCAACTTCTCCACAGAAATTCTCTCCATGAAGTTACCAGACTCTAAGCAAGTGTAACGATAAGTTGGACATGGGAGTCCAAACAAAGGAAACTCTGCTGCTTTTTTTTTTCAGCAGAACTTTGGGGAATGTATCTGAAACATTTTCACCTACTTAGGTGCCATCTAGTGAACTAAAATCCTTTAGCTGAATGCATTTCCACTAGGGGGACAGAGGAGACCTGCCTCCAGGAGCACAAGAGGGGCTGCTGCCTTTGTTTTGTTTCCTAGTTTGCCACCAGCTTAGCCTAATATTCTTTTAGAGTGTCCTGCCTAACTCACTACTTTGCAATTTCAATAAAAGTGATTTTTATGGGGAAAATGGATGAAGCCACCAATCCTTTTCCCCAGGACCTTCCTTCCTTCCTCATTATTCTTATCTAATTGCATCACTAGGCTACAGACAAGATCTTTAGCTTTTGACTCAGCCATGACCTGCCAGTGCTGTTTCCTGCTACCCCAACAACAGTGGCGTCTGCCTCAAAATCTGCCAAGTCAAACAGCAGCCAGAGAAACCCCTGTATGGGCTTAGTGCTTTATGGGAGCAAGAGCCCCATAAGGAAGCTGGAGCTGCAAGAGGAATTACTGTGATGCTCAAAATGTTATCCGTGGAGCATTTAGTTACTCTAGTGAACTTCTCATCATGCCTAAGTTTTCAGAGAAGAATGCCTGAAAATTCTTTCTTCATGACCCTGACACACAGACCCCAGCAATTGCCTGGAGGGATTCTTGAGAGAACACGGGTAGCCTGGCTTCCACACTTTTCTATGCTGTAATAAAAAGATAATAGGGCTGACTGTCTTCAGCACACAGGGGCATTTGCTAGAATTTAATCACACTCTTTTACTTCTGTTTTGCTTATTTTTACATTTTCTCTTATTGCATGACAAGTGATATTGACGTGTTTTCTGGTGGTGACATAACATTTCTTTGAACCATACATTTATTAAAGCAAGAGAGTAGATTTAAAAAACGGAACAATGAAGTCAACGAGTAGGTGAACAGAACAATGAAGTCAACGAGTAGGTGA